>JAWWMO010000175.1:0-12635 GCA_035047845.1 Dendrocincla fuliginosa | reverse complement strand
GGCAAAGAATTCACAAAATTCCAGGTCAAATAAAGCAGAAATAAGCATGTTCAAAATGTAAATTATCTTTATTTCCCATTTTCCACATAATGTTGAAAAAAAGGAAGGAAAAAACGCACTGATGCAGTGCAGGAGGGAGGAATACACTCCCACCACATAATGGTACCTTGACAATCCTTCTCTTCCAGAGTCTTGTCTCTGCTTTGGGAATACAACTTGATCTCACTCTATTCCTTACTAAATTTTATTTCCTGTAATAAAAAAGATGAAGTCAACAGTAACAGAACTTGGTCTTTACCATATCCCTGTTGACCCAATTATCCTTTGAAGAGGTATAATCAGTCACTATGGTTATAAATGTTAATGTAATGAAAGGCATTAATATTAGTCAGGAAAAAAAATCCCACCAACTCCATTCTAATGCTCATGAAAGCAAATGAATAAATAAATAATCAGAAGATAAAAGTTTGCAGCACATTGTATAGGCTGGTTGTCATCAAGCTTCATCCCTGGAGGTTAAGGAAATGTGTACATTACCCAGCTGTAGGTCAGCATGATCTAAACACTGCTCTGATCACCAAGTGATCCTCACCTCTTGGGACCTCATCAGGCTCCTGGGAAAGCACATGTGGGCACAGCAGAATTCTGTGTGTATCAAAATGCACACACACTTCCAGAAGTGCTTGTTCAACTGAACTATCCTTTAACTATGGAACTTCTTGACATACAATCCTGGCAGCCACCTTTCCCTATCAATACATTAGATAAAGGGCCAAAATCAAAACAATGCACATATTCTTCAAAAAAGCATGAGTAAACATCACGGAAAAACAGCACTTAACAATACAGATTGTTAAAATAATTTTCTTTTTAATAACAAAACTGTATTTTCAATAAAAAACCAGTAACATTTGTGATGCATCTATTTCTATGTACTCATATCAACTGTTAACCAAGCACTGTTCCCTTACAGGAAGAATTTGCAATTGATATGTGAAATATATGGCATTGTATATTACTACATACTTTATACAACACATAACTCATGTTCAGTAATTTCTCATTCCATGTATACAGCTAGAACTTCACAACCTTTGTCAAAAAGGGTACTCATCCTCTCCTTTAAACACACCCCATCAAGTCCTGACAATTTTTCCAATATAGTATTAGTTTTCAATTAATGCATCTTCTCCTGTACACCAAAAACTTGCCATCTCCCACAACAGAATCCATTTCTTCTTTCAGATCTTCTGCTCAGGTTTCTCATGCCAGACATAAAGCCAACAACCCATACAAGTCTTTGGTCTCTTCACATCATGAGGTATACACTGTGGTTTAGAGGAAAAAAACCTGTAGAGAAAATTGGTATGAACAGTATGCTGCTCCTTTTCACATTTCCAGCTTGACAGAATATATAAGGCCATCTAAATTTTAAATTATAAACATCACTTCAATTACATTATAGCTTCATCTGAAGCTAGCAATTACGTTTTGTAAAATAAATTGATACTTCACTTCAAGAAGCTGTAGAGAAGTCCAAACCTCTGAAGTCAGCTTTTGTTAAGTCATTAAATTAATGCACAGATTTGTCAGCTCTTTTCTCACAACCTTTGATCAACTTCTTCCATCCTCTCCATGTGCCTGCACACAAAGCTGTTCAACATGCTACAAACAGCATTATACATGAGTCCTGGAATGTCTCCTGTCAGACACACAGGGCAGCAGTCTGCCCTTCGGCTGGTACAGCACCTTCTCAATGGACGCTTCTTTTTCCACCAGACAGACCTCAAAATCAAGTGCGTTCTTCTAACTGGTTTGCCTGTCAGACAGAAGAGAAATAATTACTGAAAAATGTTTTATACATCTTATTTTTCTTGACCTATTTTATAGCCTAATATTAACTGTGAAAACCAGAATACATCCATTTTTTTAAATATTAGGAGTGCTATTAGAACAGCTCAGCAGCTGTTGGGTTTTTCTTTCATTTCAACTGAATTGCTGTATTGCTCTGTATTAGACATAAAAAGAGCAGAATAATGTGTGTAGTATAATTAAGCTGATTAAGTACAATAATTACCAGATAATTAACAAGATAGCATAGCAAGAAAAAAACATAAGAAAACTACATAATTCTTCTACTTCTATGCTAAGCCTGCTTAATTCTAAGCTAATTCCTTTCTGATAGAAATCCCCCCTTGCCCCTCCCTCTTAAAACTAATTCTTCTGGGAAACCATTCCCCAACTTAGGGGATATACTTGACATTTTTTATTCCATTACCTGTTGAATCAAACAAGAAATTTCATTTTGCACTTCAGAAGTTTCATTTAGTGCACACCAACAACAGGAAAACACTTTAAATGGCTTTAACCCAAGAGACTAATGAAGGATAAAACACTTACTCAGATAAATATTAATACTAGATTATGTTTCACTATAAACATGACAAAGAGGCACAAATTCAATATATGAAAAAATTTGTTTAGTTCTCCTGTAAAAGCACAGGAAGGTTGCTGAATGTATTGTTCCTGATTATTTTAGACTGCCTTTCTAAAATTTGTTTTTCTTTAAGGAAGCAGAATTGTATTAATTTATACATAATGCAATGCCTACAGGTAAACGCTGTTAAGCCTTTTCATCCTCAAGAGCCAAGTAATAAATTTAACCTCCACTGAATGCAGGTGAAAGATGGCTTTAAAAAGTTCATGCACATGTTCATTCATGTACAATCTGACCAAGATGCAGGTCAGTCACAGCTCACATGAGATAGAGGGGAAAATAATGCAAAGGCACAGTAAAAAAAGGAAATAATTACTTTTCCTCTTCATTTTTAAGCACTTGGTATCTGGGACTCTGGAGGTCTTCGATGCTCTCAGCAATTGGCTTATTTAGTGTTTCTGGCAGAAGGAGAGTCAGGAATCCTGCAGACAGTCCACTGATCCCAAACACCATAAACGGTACAGAAGGACTGAGAGACTTCTGAAATTAAAAACCCACAGTAAAAACCCAGCATTCTTGCCTGCTCTCAAAACACATGAACTGCAGCCAAAACCAGAAGACTGCAACTTGTCACTCCAGCAGTTTGTGCAATTATCCATATACTGGCACAGCAAAAAAAACCCACTAAAAGTCATTTCACAGAAACATGAAAACTTTGTTTACATGTCTAAGAGAACTCAGATACTGAGTGAGCCTTACCAAATGCATGTGTAAATTACATAGCAACCATTTTACTAAGAGATTAAATAGTAACACCACCCAGAATATCAGACTATTTCTAAAAACAAAAAAATACTAGGTATTTTTAAGTCTTGTTCACTCATTCTTGAAATTCAGTAAGCACTATTTAACTTCTCATAAAACCAATTTTTTTTCCCAAGGAACACAGAGATACTTGGTACCAAAAATCAGCAAAGTACTTTTTGAGAGAATTTAAGAAATCTGACTTACATAAAAAGTAGAAAATAATCTTACCATAGATGGCACAAATGGAGCCAAAATGCCCCCAAATCTGCAAGACATGGAGCAGACACCCAAGCCAGCATTTCTGTTTAAAGCAAAGGATGCAAGATTAATACCTTTAAAAATACACAACTAAATCCTATATGAACATGTGTCAGCACTGTCAGAGCCAGCTTACATATATACACATATTTAAATTATCAGTAATCTTGAATTTAAATAAAGCTTTTAAAGACCCCCAGCAGTTACTCCAAAGATTTTCCTCAACTGGCAGGTAAGGTAAAATCACACACTTTCAAACCCTCACAAAACCACCCTGTTGTGCAATCAATCCTTCAATCAATCTACAAAGCGAGGTTTTCCAACCTGCCTGCCCCCCTAGGGCAATTTAATTGGCCATTCCTGTTCTGAATGGGGAATGATTTCAAAACGTGGCAGGATCTGCAGAGAGAAGATGCTGAGTGTTACCTCCAGCTGGGGCTGCAGCAGCCTCAGGCAGCAGCCTTTCCTCTGCCACCTCAGGCTGCACTGATGCAAAGTCAGTGTTTACCTCCAAACAGTAAATAATGATCTGCCAGTGTGAAGCTTGAAAACACCTGGCCAGATGTGTCACTAAGGGGCTGCTGAATTCTGTGCTCCCTTCAGTTTTCAGGCAAATTCAAAATAATCTCATCTAGACTGTGATAACCAAAGCATGGCTTAGAACAGCAGGATCCTCTTCAAAGAGAAGTCAAAATGTTCTCAGAGTCTTTTATTTCCTGACCCACCACAAAAATCTTCCATCTCCTAAACATAGGACTTAAGAGCCCCTGCAGAGACAGGTGCTGGCACCAGCCACCAGCAAGGCAGTAAGAACAAGCTCACAGTGGCTGTTCTCTCTGTGTCTCTTGGTTGCTTCCTCTCATTCATCATCATCCTCACTCTCACTGCTGAGCTGCTCCTGCTCACCCTTTTCTTCCCCCAAAGACAGGAAGACAGTGACAGAATTAAAGGTGACAAGCAGAGCAGTGACATAGGTCACTGGTATCCCAGTATCACCCCTCTGCCCATCCCTTCCTAAGGGCCCTTTGCACAGGAAGGGAAACCAGTGGTGGAAGGAGCTGATGAGAAGACAGTGATTTTGGACTAAAACAGAAAAAGCCATCTTCTCTCTCATCAGGTCCTCTTGGAGAAAAGGAAAACCGCAAAACAGCAACCCACACTTCCTCATATTGAGGTAATATTGGCTCAAACCCCAAAAGACAAGGCAAAGCACCTCCCTGTCAACAAAGTCCATGGATGACGGGACACACCAGCCCGTGTGTGAACCACTGCTTTGGAAGCATCGTTCCTACATCCTTCCCAAGCCTGTCCATACTGAAAGAGAGCTGTTAAATACTGAATATTGAAAAAGCTGCTAAATCATGCACATTCCCAATTAAGCCTGGATTTATTAGTATGGATAAGCTTTTTTTTAAGGTTTTATTTTTTAAGATTTTAATAAACTAACAACGAGAAAATAGTTAATATATAACTAATGTTGAATTATTCTAGGCCAAAGTCATGTATACATCTAATGTAGTCAGAACCTTGCATTTTTGCTTAGCTTGCTGAGAATCTTCAATTTTTAGATAAGGCATATAGCTTTGGCAAATAAACACTTTCTGATTCTTTTCAAAGTGGGGAAACTATAATAAAGCCTAATAATTACTGAAAATAAGCAAAACAAAATAAATCTATCCTAGACAGTCCAATGGCCCCACTCTGATTTCACCCAAGACTTACAAGGACATCATCATTTTGCAACCATTTACTCAAGTTAAAAAAAAACCATGAGCTTTTACATCTATATTACTGGAGCAACAATTATGTCTTAGTCCCAAAGACAGCCTTCCTCTTTGTCCAAAATGCAACAGCAGTGAAGTTTCCTATTTTTAAGGGGTTTTTTTTTGTTCCCCAACAGGTATCGCAATGACTCATCAAAAAGGAAAAAGGCACAAAGACTCGCCTGCCTGCAGCACTGCCCTGTTGGAACATGAGTTGTATTTGTCACCAGTTAACTTAAAATATATACCTAAAAATCCTCATACTTAAAGCAGTAAGTTGAAATACAGAGCAGTAATACTGAAGACATTTAATCTTTCTGCACGACACCCAACTGGAAAAAAAAAAATAGAAAAAAAAATACTTTTTTCCCCCACGTCCTCTGCCTTTGAAGGTACATGTCTCATCCCATGACGGATGCCAGGAGCACTACAGAGCTCTGCAGAGACCACCAGATGGTGCTGATGTTTTGCTTTAAACCTGACACTCACCCATCACCACTTCTCTGGCAGGAACTACAACACTTGCAATTATATATACCAGAGACATATCAAATATTTTTAAACGTGTAAATTGTCACATGTCAGGAATTTTCATATGGTTTAATGTAACAGTTTGTCACATTATTAAACATGACTGATCTAATAAAGTTGCTGACATTTTTAACTGTCTTTCATGTTGCATTTTCACCACTGGTGGTCTATGAATTTGACATACAAAGTACTTTTTTTGCCAGAATATTAGTGTAGATTCTCAAGTGAAGCACCACTTGACTTGATTTTTTTTTTTTAATATTCCTAATGACAAACCCTTAGTTTCAAACACAGAGATGCTGCTCTCATTCCTGCTATGTATGACATGTCACATACTCAGCACCAAACATCAACAGGACTTAAGACAGTTTAACACAAAAACACAGCAAAACAAGCAGAAGTTGATAACTTAAAAGGTTTTCAGATGTAATTCTCTTGATTCATAGTTTCTGAAATGGAGAGGGGACAAAAAACCAAAAATGACACATGCTCAAAAAAAAGGGGAAGGAAAAAAGAAAAGGAAAATAAAGAATCTGAAGTTTGGATGGGGAGAATGTGAACAACTCCCCCAAAATCCAACTGCAGTCAGTGTGCTTGGGACTTGCATATTCAACATAAACCTGTGCCACAAACCACAAGCTCAGTATCTAGAAACAGTCACTGCATCTCCACCCTCATCAGTGGTGCTGCAAAAGCTGCGTTCACAGTCCAGCTTTTATGCCTCCCTAACATGGTAATTTATGAACCTTGACAGAAAAAAAAAAGGGCCAATCCAAGGCGTCACCCAACTTTCTTTTTCTTTACTTTCCTCCCAAAGCCCTCAATGTCCTGCAGTAGAGTGATTTGTGTCACATCCTACCTACCTACTCTGTGGCACTACAGCCACATCCACCAGCTGGGACACCTTCCGACTCCACATCAGCTTTCACCCTTCTCTCTCTCGACTGGACCCAACTTTTTGAGTACATTTGCAGTCATTATTCTTAATCAACTTGTGCCATAATATGGCTCAAATTCTGAACATGTCCTTGGAGCACCATTCAGAAAATCACATGGAATCAACATACAGGTGAGCAGAACCAAACTGCATTATGTTTTCCTATATCAGATTTATCTTGGGGCAGCAGGACAATAACAGAGAGCTGGTAAGAACTATGAAAAATAAATCAAGGGTTTAGCCCATTTGTTCATTAAATGGTGTAGAGCAAATTACTATCATAATAGATACTATTAAAAGGGCTTGAATTATATCAGAGATATAGACAAGAACTGGCTTTCCAGGAGGTAAGCAAAGTTGTATGGGAGATATAAGTATACAAATGGTCCTTACTATATAGTCTGAATTTATTACAAAGTTAGCACACACTTCCATTGCATCACTGTGCTTGGGTTTGCACCCTGTAATTTTACTCCCAGAAATCAACAGTAGAAATGATAAACACAGCACCAAGCACTGCAGCACAAGAAGTTGGTTTTCATGGTTTTATTTTGGATTCAGATCTAGAGCAAATTTCTCCAAACAGCCTGGAAAAGTGCATTGGTGCAAAACATGTGACCACTCGGAGAAGGCCTTTTGAGCACTGGCAAGCTGCCTTAATTACAGAAAGAATTCATATTGTTATTTTAGCTAAAAACAGTTACAGATAAATACTAAAGCACCCCAGCAATCAGTATCACTGAGCATAAAAAGCAACTTCATTTACCCAGAAGCTCTGTTAAATTACCTCAGCACTGTTGGGTACAGCTCAGATGTATAAATATACAGGATGTTGAAAGCAGCACTGACCATCATTTTTCCACAGAGAGCTAACAAAGTGGGACCCAGGAGGAGACCTTTCAGGAAAATGAGAACAAACTGTAAGAATGACCAGTCTCTTCTTACCCTCTTTTTTACACAAGTATCTCAACCTCCTTCGAAGACTTAAACAAAAACAATATTTAACCCATACAATTTTCAACTCCAAGCACAAAAGCAGTATCTCACCTCTTCCCAACCAAGCTAGTTTCCTAAGCTAGCTTAAGAACAGATACATAAAATTGCATTTAGGACAACAAGACAAAGAAAATCAGACCCCTTTTTTTTCTTTGAAACTGTAAAACTATCACAGGTCTAAGGGAAGGGCTGCTGCTTCCAGCTCTGTAGTCAAGAACATCCTCCCAGGTAACCATGTATTTTGCTAAACAGAGACAACACACCCTCCTTCATTGATTTATTATATTAAGACCATAAAGCCTGAATCACCTCAACAGTTTATTTGCTCCCCAAGGACATCCTGTTGGGACTTAAAATTCTAACAGCTCTGTAACTGGAAAGAACAAATGCTAATGCAGCCCAGGTTACCAATAGACACAGTTTAGTTGGCTCATATGAAGTGTGCATCTTATAGAGTCCAAAAGAAACCTGGTTTTCATTACTGTTTTAATAAGAAAGAATTTAATATTTTTTCGCACGAAAAAAGAACAAATGTTTTGATTATCTGTATTTCAGGTTGCCTTCCTCAGCACTGAGTTCAGTGTTTTTCATTTGGACCAAATGTTCAGTAAGTCATGGGAAAATGATTGCTCCTCAGTTACTTTTCCCATGCTTTTTTCCATGCTTTGCCCTTGAATATTTTCAGTACAAATCATCTGATCCAGTCAGAATCCATTTCAACTGATGTACAAATTCATTTGTATGTAAAACTGAAATCCAGAAACTTGATTTAAGTGTGATGCATTTTTGCAGTTATTTCTGTAATTCATGCAAAACAGATGCAACATTTGCATCCAAGTTCTCTTTTTGCTCAGGAAGAACTGGAATATTACATGCAGTTGCCAGATAGAAAGGTTGCCAGGATGAACCTAGACCTGGCTAGGTACCATCAGAAAGTTGGGACATTGCCTTGTTTCCACCAAGCAAACATGAGGCAATGAAGATATTTGTAATTCTCATATATGTTTTAAAGCTTGCTGTTTCTCTCCCAGGAAGAATTAAAATTGAATGCTGCAGATCCATGAATTAGCAATGTAGCATTTTTTGTTTTGATGCCATCAATGCCCTAGTCCTCCCATTTGCAGTGCCATTATGTAGATTCACCCTCTATCAGCCACCTTTTGTGAGTTAAAGTTTACTTAAGCAGTAGTTTTGAAACCAAAGGAGTCTATAAACCTACTTCAGATAAAGTACCCACCGTGAAGGGGTAGCTCTCAACACCAAATACCCAACCCTAACAAAAGCTGAGGTAAAACCCATTTAAAGAACTGCAAATTCTCTTTGCTTCTGCAGTGGAAAGCGTATCAATGAAAGCCACAGAGAGGTATTATGCCTTCAGCACAGACAGATAAATCTAAATGAAAGCTAAAATCCAGTTACCCCTAGACTAGGAGTCTCCTTGGCTTGCTGTAGTATAAAGCAGACACAAAATGCAGATGTCTGTGTGCTTTACAGCAGCTTTTGAAAAAAAATAGTATTACAGCTCCACTGCCACTCTCCCTCACCATCCTCCTCTCTGATACAGAAACTAATTGATGAATTTTAAGTGATAAGGAAAGAGGGAGCTGAGGGATATATCAGATTTTACTTAACCGTTGGCAGAACTTTAGTCTCAAATTCAGTACACATCTTTAATAACAGGAATGTTCTTGGCTTATTCCATGGGGGAAATTAGTCGGAGCAGATTCTCATTCACAAGCTAGCAAAGCTACTTAGAAATCAAGCAAAGGTTACAGACATGAGAGGCAAGTGCCCAACATCTCATTAAAATCTTATATCCCATGAAATAAAGTCAAGGATCTTATCAATCACTTGGAGAACAGAGACTTAGACAAATGTAATAGTAATAGGAGGGTCAGATAGAGCTGCAACAACCCTCATTTCATCCAAATTGACTCATTTCCATCATGCTTGGAACCAAATTTCTTTCTGCTGAACTGACACAGACCACTCTGGGCCAAGATCCAGCTTTACTCTCATCACAGTGCAAAGTTTTAATGAGATTAAAGTCAACTGGAAAAGGCAGAAGACTTCCTGTAAATTAGGAACTCTTCAGGAATTATTACCCTATCCTAACTAGCCCCTACTGCCTTTCTATCTCTTTGTTTTAAAATTTATAAAAAAAAGCACAAAGAGCAAACTTGTTGGAATACAGGAAGAAACTGTCTCAATAAAGGGAGCAACAAAACTTCTGAGGACTTGAATTAATACAAGCTGGCAAATTAGGTTACAGGACATTTTATCTTTGTTTTTCTTCCCAAGCCTTTTCTGAGATCAATTAGAACTGGATGCCAGACAGTATTTGTATCCATCAAGGATAAACACAGCCTATGGAAGACTACCTTGTCATCTCATGGCTGGTGCTCCTCAGTCAAAACACTGTTGAGGCTCAAGCATTTCTACTGAAGGGGTGTTAAGAAAAACACAAGCAGAGAGCAGCCACTTCTTGTGTCATACAGATATAACTTTTCAGTAGCTAAAATAAAGAATAGTACAGAGAAACTGTACTTGAATTGGATATAAAAGGAAATATACAAACCCCAACATTTTGTGAATGTCACTGACAATATCAGAAAAACTGTATCTTTTGAGAAATGTATTTGATGATACTCCACTGTTACCAGGAGCTGTCCTGACAGCTGTGTAACAACACCCACCTGAGCCTAACAAAGGCAGCAAACTTCTTGCCATCCCTATGGTTTCCATACTGCAATTCTGATTTCCATTTCTAATTTTCAAGTACAAAATTATTTTTTAAAGCTTTTTAGTGCCTTGGGGGTTTTCTAATGATGAATTCTAGTTCTGGAAAACCTCAATTTTTTATTTCTGTGAATATCACACACCACCAAAACCAATGTAAAATTAAACTTGGCAACCCACACTGTCAAGATCCAAACTAAGATTACACTGCATGGTGGTCCAGGTATTAAATCCAGCACTTTCAGGTTAACTGCTTAGTAGTGATAAATGAATGCAGTATCAGTATCTGAGATAAAATGGGAGAGCTTGGGCTGACACTAGGAGAACCAAGGGCTTACAGACAGACAGACATAGTCAATTAACAGGGTCAAATTATACCTGCAAGATATTAAAAGGAATAAAGGCAAGTCCCTGGCTCCTTGATCAGCAAAAAAAAGACAAGAGAGGTCAAAATGACAAGGTCACTAGACCCTCACAGACTCAGTCACAAAATAACCATCCAGCTGTTTTGTCAGCTTTTATCCAAACTTCCCCTTTGCCAGCAGCACACACTTACCAGCATTTGTTGGTAAAAACATGGTAAATACACAGGCAAATCCTGCAAATATCAGAAAACACGTCATAGTTTTACGTCTTCCAGACCTAAAAGGAAAAGGTAACAATACAAACAAGGTCCTCCAGTGTGCTTTGATTTGTCTGTAAAACACCAAAGTACTAAGTACTGAAGTACAGAGCAGCATAAGTAACAGTTATAAATCTCCTGTACCTTGGTAAGTGCTTCAGGTCTTGGGGATTTTTGCCACTGACCTCAGTGAGACCCAAGTAACATCACAAAGACACCAAATGTGAAGGTTACATGAAACCCTGAGGAGCCCTGGGTTGCCAAACTGTCTGGGCTTTGAAAAAAAAGGACACAAAAAGAATGGCCTCCAAAGACACTGAGAAGTATAAACATACACAGACATGGATCATCCATGCCTTCCTGAGAATTCAACCACTCTCACTTCAAAGGTCTCTTTGAAAAGACTAAGTAAAAATGAACAATGATGAAAACTGCTTTCCACTGCAGCTAGTAGGCACTATAAAACCACATTATTCTGAATAAACTATGTGAGAGATATCTAGCCCATAGGTACTTAAGTAACTAGGCTACTCCTTTCCATAAAGGCCAACCTTTTTTAATAACATTAATCATTGAAAAGCTCATCTCTGGAGTCATGTAAGATGTGAACAAAACTAAAAAAATTAAGAGGTAGAAAACCAGTCTCATTTCTATATCAAGTGCAGAAATCCCTGCAGCAGAGTAAATCCACAAAGAACCAAGGCAGTTTAGAAAAACAGTAAATTATCTGAGAAAAATGTTAATATTTTCCTAAGTTATCTACAACTACATTCAGACAACCAGGAAATAAGTTTTGCAGACAACTAGGAAATAAGTTTTTCTTACCAGGATTTCTCAATAAAAAACATGCAGAGAGGAAATGCTGGAACTTCTACAAGACCAGAAAGAGCCACATTTAAATACAGATTTCCTCTTAATTCACCAGCATTTAAAGTTAGTCCATAGTACACAAAGCTGCAGACATACCTAAAAATAATCAGAAAAATTATATTATTAACAGAACTAGTCTCTAGGGCTAAGACAGTATTTAAAAGGTAAATTATGCCAAGTTATGGATTAGCTATATTGAGTTACGTGGTAGGAAGTGAGCTCTTAGTTCCCCCGGAAGGGAAACAAGGTAAGGAGAAAAGCTACTTAATTACAGTAACTTACTGAAAAAAACCCAACAAATGCTTTTATACATGCACAGTACAACTTCCAGAATTTTCTATTAGCTTAGCTTTTCCCCCCAGGTTGTTTAGCATGTCCAATAAGCTCAGCCGTAAGCAGCTGATGCTTCCCTGTTGCACAGCAATCCTGTATGACTCCAGTCCAAGAGCTCTATGCACTGTTTCTTAACAGGGTTTCAGACCAGCACAGTACTGTGACCTCTCCTTCCAAAAGCTAAGAATGCCCTGCTGTAGTTCCTCATCACTGCAATTAGTTTCATTTGCCTACCAGCAAGATAAGATGTTTCTGGGAAGGTCCTCAGCAGACATCCCTGCCACTTCTCCCATGTCCTGCACATCTCTGCTTACCACACACAAACTATTCATTTTTCTCATT
>JAWWMO010000174.1:62845820-62859507 GCA_035047845.1 Dendrocincla fuliginosa | reverse complement strand
AGGCATTTGGACAATGTCCTTAACAACATGCTTTAACATTTGGTCAGCCCTGAAGTGGTCAGGCAGTTGGACCAGATGATCATTGTCGGTCCCTTCCAAATGAAAATATTCTATTCTATGCCATTCATTTAAGCTTCTATTTAGCCATCCCTTTCTTGACTTGAATGAAGAGGAATGTAAGAACGGATGCTTACATTTCAGTGTTATTCCTCAAACACTATTTATCACAAGATTACCTGAACAGGACTCCAGAAGAAGATTTTGAAATTACAAGGATTCATCAATCAAGTACAAACAATGAACAGATTATTTTCTTCTCCCGCAAAACATAACAAAACAGATTGTGCTCAGGCATATAGGCAAAAATACTACCTGCAAGCTGTCTTCTGCTTGGCATTGATGAATCACAGAATGGCTGGGATTGGGAGGGACTTCTGGAAGACACCTTGTCCAACCCATCTGCTCAAACAGGGCAGATTTTTATAAAATAAGACATATAAAAATCAAACAGAACAGATAGATGAATGTTTTATTCCTGAGTGTTAAAGCTTGACTCTACCAATCCTGCTCATCCTTTAAAAGTGAATGGTGCTCGTATCTCTGCTTCACAGTGAAGCCAAGTTTTGCCTTTTGTCCTTTATGCATTGTTTGATAAATCCATGAACTGCACTATTTTAGGCTATATCCTTTAGGGCACTCAACTGACTTTCCTCTTGCACTGGCTTAGTGAATCCTCCCAATAATTGTGCAGATTCCTGCCACCTGGTTAAAGCCTCTGCACTGCTTTAATCTGATTTGTCTTCCTCTCCTTTTTTTGCCCCACTCTGCCCCGCTCCCCTCCCACTGCCTGCTCAAGAAGTCGTTAAAGAGGTGACTTTTGGTTTTAAAAAACATGGAAAAGCAGAGTTTGCCTATAATTTAATTGCACTGGGTGAGGTAAAAGGGATTGCTTTTCATCTTTCAATGATAGATAAATCTAAAGTGTACACTTCAGTTGTAGAAACTGCATTTTCAAATTAATATTAAAATGCACTGTAGAGAGCTTGTCTAAGTTTTTATCTACCATCAGGATGTGGGAATTTCCAGATGCATTAAAGAGTGGATGGTAATTAGGTTGTCACCCTTAAAAAGCAATTATTCCAAAAAACTCACTTGTTTCACCAACATTGTTTCTTTTCTTGATCAAGGTATTTCTTTGAACAAAGCAAAGAAAGCCTTCTTATATAAAATGAAGCTTATAGTTCTTTATGTATGTAGTAAATACAAAACAATGGTTGAAAACTTATCAATTGCTCTGGTTGATTTTGGTGCATTTCACATAAGGAGATGCTATTTTTTCATAAGACTTTTGTCTAATGTAGGTGAGACCTTAAGTGTATGAGTTTAAAAACTAATAGACAAACAGTGTTTCTTTTGTCCAAGGAAACAGCAAGAAAGACTAAAAGGGTTTTCATATTGAGTTTCCTTGTGCTTCAAAGTACCACCACTTTCACATTCTGATCAGGCTCTTGAAACTTTGTGAAGTTCTTCTTCTGATATAATTTCTATGGCTAGGGCTATGATGATTGCCTTGTTTTTCCTGTAAAATGTAAGCTATTTTTTCAAACTGTCCCAAACACACATTTCAAACACTACATAGGTTTATACCTGACATCCCAGGATGGGCTACTCAGCAATCTGAAGAGAAGGGAACAGCCAATGCAGCCACACAGCTTTGCAGTCGTGTTGTGCAGGATGCCTCTGAATGCAACAGTCTGAATGATGATCCCGATGGTCATTTTCTCGATACCTTTGTGCTTGCAGCTGCAGAGAGCACCACTGTTGCTCTGGAAAGGCCGAATATGTCATGCTCTGTCTAGTACTTGATCCCTCTCCTCCTGGGCATGCAGTGCAGACACACATACAGTGTAATATGCAGCCTTTCCCAAAGGGCCTTTTCTGGCCAAAGAGCTGTTTTTCAGACAGGGAAGATCACTTTTTCACATCAACTTACCACTTCTTTCATAGCACTTTCTGCTTACCACACCCTGTCCACTTTAGTCTCTCCTGATGCTATGGCAGAGGCCTCAAACATATCCAACAAAAGGACCTGTTTCTGGCAGCCCTGAACTCCACTATGTTAAAACAGGCATTTAAATCAACATAGTCTAGGGGGAACAGGAAGAAGAAGGGGAAGCACTGGAGCGCGCTCAGCGGCAGAGAGCAGGACATGCAGGAGGGTGTTTCATGCTTGAAACATTCATACAGTCTGGCAAAGGCTGATAATTATAGGTATAATAGAACAGGATGGGTACATCTGACTTCTGTAAAATAGAGGCTTCCAGGCTGTAATTTCTTCAGGTTGAGCAGCAACATCTCTTTTTACCCACCACAGAGGATCCTCCTGTTTCTGGATGGGCAGTGAAGCAGTGTATGTCAGATGTGCTATGTCCCTGCTAGCTTAGCTGTCAGTCTGTTCTGGGTGGCACCTGTATGTTATCACTTATGTTTTGTTCTCATTCCCCAGTGCAGGCAGCATCAGGTATGTCAGGTGTGAAAGTATGAGCGTGGGCCAGGTAAATCAGCATGTCCCTGGTAAGCCTGTGTTTTGGTATTTGTTTCTACAAAACTGAAATACCCTGAAAAACCATTCCCATCCCTGGGATATACTGAAATCCACTACAAAATGTAGCATTCTGAAATCAAGTTGGTCACTTGGGGTCTGTGGTTTGGTCTCGGCAGCACCCTGGCCTCCTGCAGAGCTCTAAGTCTTGTGCTGGAGAGCACATCCCTTGGAATACAGTCATGCCATGTTATAGGATATCAATGGTGACTGCTACAGGGGTCAGGTACAGCAGTGTCATCTGGCGTGGAGCAGTTAAGCCATTTGACTCTGGGAACTAACTGAAAAAGGATGTGATTTAAAATGCAGTGTAATTACTGAGTCCCTAATCTCAGATATTTATTAACAAATGGTTTATTTTTTAGTTGCTGATCCATGGCTTGCCACTTTTTATCAGCCTAAGCCAATGTGTGACGGCAGTGAGGCGATTTAATCCAAATGCACCTACTCTTCTCAGTGAATACCAGAATGGTGTTCAAAAAACCTTGCCCAAAAAACTCAGTGGCCTCCTGTGCCTTAACATGCAAACAAGCTTTGATGTGTCTGCATCTGCTTGAAATGTCTCATGTGAGGGCCAGAGGTCTTCTACCGCTTGTCTTTCTCAGTCATGCGTGTCCTGGACAGTCATCTGCTCTCTCTGTTTCTATAGGACACTACCAAAGCTAGATAAAGCCAGAAACATTTGTTTCCTTTGCCATACAGCTGTCAGAGAATTAAATATGAACAGTCATGAAAGCAACGAACAAGGTGACTGCAGAGCTGTTATTCATGAAACCCCACAATACTTGTTGGAGGATGCAGTCCTGGGAACTACCAGGTTGTGGGAAGCTGCCAGGCCTGTGAATTTCTTCACAGAGCAAGAAGAATCTGACCTTGGCCAGGCTACTCTGTACTCGTAAAGATAAACACCTTGCAGACTGTGAGAACTCAGAAGCAGCCTGGATGAAGCTGCACAGAGACAGTGGTTTCGTAGCTGTGGCCAATGAGTGATTGTTTATGTGTGTGAGCACCAGTAATGTTAATGCACGTACACTCAGCGAATACTACAATTGTAGAAACGCCATTAATAAACTGAGCTTTGAGCTTTGTAGCTAACTCATATTGAGTCCGTCTCACTGCTTCATAAGCCCGCCTCCAACACCAGGTGAGCTGTTATTTTACATCATAGAGTATTCTGACTTGGGAGGGACCCAAAAAGATCATTGAGTCCTGCTCCTGACTCCACATACGGCAGCCTAAAAGTTAAACCCTATATCTAAAAGTGTTGTCCATCCTCTGCCTTCTCCTCCTCTCTTGTTACTCTCTTCTCCCAGTTCTTCCCTTTGACAGTTTCAAAGATTTGTTTTAAATACTTTAAAACTCATCAGAAATATTTGACAGGACAATCTGAAAGTCTGGTTCTTTCCCTAAAGTGGCTTTTTTCCTCCATGAACAGATGTTTTTGGCAAAAAATAGAGCATGAAAAACCAAAACTGTAAAATGATAAGCTGTCACCACAGTATAGATGCTGAAGAACTTGGCGTATTTTGCATGAACTTGGTGTATGTGGTGGGTCTAGCTGAGCCAGAATTTATTTCCCCATAGCAGCCCTCACAGTGCTGTGCTCTGCATTGGTAGCTAGAAGAGTGTTGACGATACACTCATGTTTTGGCTACTGCTGAGCACTGCACTGTAGCATTCCTTCTTCAATAAAGGGCGAGACCCTGGGAGGGGACACAAGTAGGCCAGCTGACCCACACTGACCAAGGGGACATTCCATAACATAGACATCAACCTGGATATAAAAGCTGAGGCAAGGAGCAGGAATGAGAGCATTCATTTTCTCTAATGGCTGCCTGCTGACAACCATTACGTGTGCTGGAGCCCAGCTTCTCAGAGAAGTGGCCGACCATCACTGCTTGTGGGAAGTAGAGATTAACTTCTAGCTTCTGATTTGTGCATGCACATGCTGTTTTTGTTTTTCTTGCATAAATATAAACTGACTTACTGCAACCCACGATTTGTGTCGGCTTTTTTTTCCACCTTTCTCTCTTCCCTGTCGGGCTGAGAAGGGGAGTGGTAGAGCCTCTGGATGGGCACCTGACATTCAACCAAAGTGAACCCACTACAGTGTATTTTGTGGGAAAACTGATGGCAAAATGCCTAAGACTTTATCTTTTATTTTAGACCATTTAGTAGCTCCTAGCCAAGCCTAGCTAAGCTACAGAAAGGTAACCTTGTTGTGAAACATTGAAAGAACTGAAATTTGTGTTGCTCTTCTCTGGCTGCACTATTGTGCAGTATTCACTCCAACATTAATTAACTGTAGTTCCTAAAATGCAGCCTGGTCACCTTGTGAGAAGAGATAAGGAGGAAAAAGGAGCACTGCTATGTCTGCTCCGAAAGTGAGCAGCAGGTGCTGATGAGTGAGGAAGGAGTAAGCGACAGCAGAGGAGAGCAGCTGGAACCAGACAGCAACCCCAGCTCTCCTGCTGTTCATGTAATGTAGGCTTTAGAGGAATCTATGCTTTGGAGCAGGGTCAAAAATACACTGGCACTTTCAGGAATTTCCAGGATTTTAGCTAGCCTGGCTGTGATCCTGAATTAAAGGCCGTAGAGGCACTTGGGGAAAGAGATGAAGTTCTTGCAAGAGAATATTTCAAAGAGAAATAGTGATGAGGTATGATCCTGCAAGTGTAGGACAAGGAAAGGTCTCCTTTCTCCTGGGGCATTGTTGACCCCGATCAGGATGGCTTAAGCTGCATTGGAAATGACAGTGAGAAATGCACTGTTATCACCCTGGTATAGGTATTGGCAATACTAATGCCATCAGCGGAAGGAGGTGGTCGGTTATGAAATAGTAAATTTTGCAAATTTTTTGAATTCTCCTAGTACCAAAAGACAACAAGGATCCAGATATTTTGATATGTTTTACACTTTTGAGGGGGGAGGATCTAAGTATGACAATCCAACTTCCATGTGGTAGAGGCTATAATAAATGATGTAATAGGCCAACTCAGGAATGAACAGGATATAAAGCAGCAAAGCTTCTTGTAGAGAAAAACTGTGTCTCACAAATCTAATAAGGTTTTGGGAAAGATCCAGCACCTAAGAAAAAGGGGCTCCATTTAGTGCTGTGTTTCCAAATCCTTCTGAAAATCCAATCAGGAAGAACTTAATGAGAAAAAAATGAAGGTCCTTGAGGGACTGGTGGTAGACTGATGGGAAATTTAAGCCCAAGAAGGGAAAAAAACCTGGACTGTCAGTGATAAATGTGCCATTTTACTTATTTGACAGTCTGCAATTTGCATTTGTATTCTTGTGGGAATTCTAATATTAATATGAGAGAACTTCATAAATCCTTGTGAAACAAAGTAGGAGCTGAAACATTCATTAGTGCCTCTTGAAAATAAGACTGTGGTTTGTGGAAAATGTACATTCTTAAAAACAGAACCTTTTTAAAAACCCAGGTGAGTCACAGAAGAAATCATAATGTTTGATTGCCTTCTGTGTCTGATTCCTATCAGTCATAAAATAGATTTAGTCAGAGGCTACTGATCAGTTAGAGGTATTTCTGTCACTTGCAGTGAGAACAGCCGTGCAGCAAACCTGGAATTTGGGGATATTGCTGTCTTGCCAGATCTCCTGCACAGTTGCTTTGATGGCTTGCTGCTGACTTGCCATCTGCTTAAAATACCTTAATCCCTAAATACACAATTTACTTTTCAGTACTCCTCTAAAAGTCTGTGTTCACCTCAATTTCTTTCAATTGAGACCTGCAGGGCAAGTCTGCTTCTCTGTTCTTGTAGTTCTGTGTCTTTCAAGATTTTGTGAAAGTCAGCAGTAATAAATAATGAAACTTTGGCATAGAAGTGTGCAGACTGATCCATAGATGTTACTTCAAAGCCAAGTTATATTTTATTAGGTTGTTGTCAGAGTCTTCATGTACTTCTAGAGAGCCTTTTACTCTTAATAAAGCACTCTGCATATATTTTTTCTTTGGTCACATTTAATGTAAAAAACCCATGCTACATGCACTAATGCCAGTGTAGCCCACCATCAGTCAGGAGTATGAGAAAAAGCAGAGAGGTGAAATGCAAAGACCTTTAAGTTCTGTACTTTATCACTACCTTGCCTTCCTCTCCCTGGAAAACTTCATCGCAACATTTTACACCAGATGTTCTGGACAATAACTCATGGTTTTGCATCTACTTCTGTAAAAGTCCCATACAGCAGCTGCTTCTTAACAAAAGAGAGCCAGAATTGTAACTAATCATATGTTAGCTCTGAAAACTGTGATGCAGAGCCATCCTTAGATTAGTACAGTTGATGCATCTGACATGTTCTTTATTCTCACCATTCTGGCCATAAATTTGCATTTTCCTAATTTTTAGAAACTGAATGCTTTCATTTCTTGCTAGTTTAACCAGTTGGATTTTATGGGAAACTATGTCAAACAACTTGCTAAGATTAAAGCTAACAAAGGCTCAGGCCTTATCACAGAGCCAGTCATCTCAGCACTGAGAACAATCAAACTGCTCAGGCATGATTTGCCTTGGATAACCCGTAGAGTCTTGTCATTTACAAAGTAAGCATCTCTATTTTGGAAAGGTTTTCATCCTACAGGCCTTGCTAGAATTAAAGCCAAATCTGTGATATCAAAAAGACAAGACCAGAATTGGATAAATTGCTAAGAAAGCAAATTAAGGAAATAAAATCTGATGTAATTAGATTTCTTATATCTTAATACTCATGACATTTGTTCTGAGCCTTTTTTGGAAATGAGTAGTAAGGTTGTAGCCAAAGGAGAGGCATCCTAAGCTTCACAGGATCATCTGAAAGGGAAAGGAAGGGATTTGAGAATCCTAGGGAGCAGAAAACCAAAAAACAGAACCAAAAAAACCCCCAACTGCTGTCACGTCTCTCAACCTAATTGGCAGGAAAACGTTACTTCTGAGAAAGAGGTAACCTAAAGAGAATGGTGGGAGTGATCTCCAGAAATGAGTCAGCTCACTGTGGACTTGGTCTGTTGAGTATAAACCCCAACCCAGAAAAGATCCACAAAGCATATGATTGAATAGTATTTGTATAATAAATAATGATAATTAGTATCTATAGTTTGTTGAATCCATTACAAATATAGTTGTATTATTATATTGTTAATTCTATTTAATCATATTGTCTCTATATATTATTTACATGTATATTAAGTATAATCTGTCTATATGTATTATGTATAAAAATAATTTGTAGAATAAAATAAATTCCTTGTAATGTGAAATGCTCCCAAATTCTGCTGGTAGCTGTTAGTGCTTCTAGTGTTCATTTTACTCCTATAAATGGAGTAATTTGCATAACAATTTCAGGGTAACAAGCAGAGTAAAAATATCTCTCTGAGAAATTGTTAGGTAACAACTCAACAGCAATTAATTAAAAACCTGTGCTCTATTGAGTAATCCAGGGCAACAAAAATACTTTCCTCTGGATAATATACTCAGAGTGTCATTAAATATTAGCGATAGCTTCAGGTCTAGTTTTCCTGTATTCCTTTGAAAGTATATACATTGAAAGAAATAGAAAATGAGGTAGTTTTAGCAGGATTATGGAATGCACTGAGACTGGATTATCAGTTTTGTTTACATCCTGCACTGATTTGGTTTATATATTTATATTTTTAAAAATAGAGTGAAAGACAAAACTAAGATTCCTTTACTCAGACTAGACTCCAATAACATTTCCAGGGAAGAATTCATTTTGCAGCAGCTTTTTTTTTTGACTCTGACTGATGCTGTGAGAACAAGTTGTGTCTATCTCGAAGGTGTATTTTTTATGCTAGAATATTATGTGTCAGATTAATTGCAATTATGTAGTTATTCAGAAATTCAATGCAGAACAGATTGCCAGCAGGGTGGGGAGAATGTTTATTGATTTATTTCCACACTATGTCTTGGTGAATACTGCAAATGTGAAAATCTGCAATAGTGCAATACCTTCTTATATTTACCTGCAAGCCAGTCAAAGTAGGTTTACATCACCTCTAATGGAATGATAAACATACAGCAAGTTCTGTACCACCTAGAAGGGATGGCACACAGCCATCTGTGTCTACATCAGTAACTCAGGGAGGGAAAGTGCAAAACGCTCAGAGGTGATCAGTTTATCTCACACAAATTTGTGTACCTTACTTGTCTGTGAATTTAATACTTACCATAAGTAAACTCCAGAACCAACTTTGTAGAGAAGTCCTGGATTCTTAATTTTTGGATGTCTTTGAAATAGAAAAGGATGATGTTTAACCAAGGATATCTTCCAGAAACAGAAACATAGTAGCAACAGAGTTAGATTTGAATAACATACATAATGCTAAAATCTAAACAAGATATACTGTGGTGGCTGCTTCAGAATTTGCACTCAGTTGCTTTCTCAAGCACTGTGGTAATGCTGTTCATGACTGCTTGAGTGTTCCACGTAAAGTAACCATGCAGGAACTTATTTTGTATGAAAACCCACGCCGGGATATTCTGTAATCTGGATTTTTATCTGGGCCAACTGAGTAAATTACTTCCGTGTGAGGAGAAGCCATGTGCTGCAGTCCCTCACAGCCATCTGCCAGTCTGTCTGCAGTCCTGAAGCAGGGTTGTATGGATAGAGTATGGATGGCCCATGCCAGTGGCACAGTTATGTAGACTCTGCAGGAATTCTGCTGCTGTGCCTGTACAAAGATCGTGACGCCCAGTGCCAGTGCCTCCTTCCAACTTCTGGCTTCCTGGGAGAAAGGGATGAGTTGGCAGACAAGTTCTTGTGTGTGATTTGTGCACAACTCAGTACCACGCACCTGCAATGTTTTGTGTCACCTCCACTCTGGAAATTGCAAGGTCTCTAATGAGAAATCCCATCCAAGCTGCCAGAACAGGACCAGAGGACAGATTATCTCCATCCTGACTCTTTAATTTTGTAGTTTCACTATAGATAGATTGCTGCAGATCTGGTTTTGGACTGTCAGTGGTACATCCTGTGGTCTTTCTAAGTCAGGATCACTACCTGCTTCCCCTGTTATACATACATTTCTGCTCCTTAGGTTGCAGAAAATCTCTGTTTCAATCAAATAGCTTTCTTTTTTTAAAAAAAAAAATCCTCAACCATTGTCTTTGCTAAAGAAACATATGTTGTCTTTTGCTAGGTGAGTTCTTAATATTTTGATTTGCTTCCATATGTATTTCGATTGTTCTGTACAATTACACAATTATTTTTCAGTGTGTCCTTGACAGATTGAATGTGACTATTTAAATTGTATCCTGTGTATATATTTGTTCATCATCCTTTATTCAATTTTAACAATCTGAAAGGCTGCTGGAAATTATTCTACTTCTCATATGTCTTAATTGCTGAGCACAGTAATTGCTGATAGGAATGTGTGATGAATGGAGGTGTGCCCTTTTACAATACTTTCATTATTTTATTTTACCAGCTGTTGTTGAATCTCTACAATTGCTCAGAAGACCAACAATGCCAGGTTTTAATGAATTGCATTAGCGCTTGAGCCATGGGTGCACAGAATAAGAAATTAAGTACATGCTTTGGTGGATTTCAAGCATGCAACTTCTCATAGCTGTCTCAAAAAAAACCCTCAGTCCTACTCTTATTTGCATATATGGAGTAATTATTTTGTAATAGGGTCTTGATGGTCTTTTCATTATCCAGGCCTGTAGAAAACTATAACAATTTTTCTTATTCCTCTTACCCTTCCTTGAAATGTTTCCATATATGTGGGGAAAAAATCTCTAAAGAGCAGTCATTCCTGTTCTGTAACTGTTATATAATCATAGAATCATAGACTGGTTTGGGAAATCTCACTGCAGCAAAGCCAAAGGAGCTATCTTACTCCTACCATTCCTTTGCATCACTGCCACAGTGGCCTTCGCTGTCTTTGCGGAGCAAACAGTCACTGGGTGGACTGAATCCCACTGGACTGGTCAGGGCAATCTTCTGTCTGAACAAGGGCTGCTCACTATGTCTTTACGCACAGTGGAACTCCATGTTTATATTCAGTGGTATAACATTTTACAAGATGTCACACTATGTGCAAATAGCAAGACTGATAAAGAACTCCAAATATTATACTTAAATAAAGACTACACACACATATATAAAATCTTTAAGCAAATGTGGCTTTGTGTAATACAATAAAATACTAGTAAAAGTACTTAAAGAACACAGTTTCCTCTTTTATCTACTTTGCTGACAGAAACAACTATTAAAGGCATCTCACATCTGAGTTTGTGAAGATGTTGACCTAGTGTGTGTCGGTTGTTGCTCAGGAGAGGATGGTGGATTTTCATGATTACAAACATTTCATTAACCCTAACCTTGGTCTACCAGAAGAATCTTCTTCTCACTCCTGTATGTTCTTGAATTTCCCAAATGTGGGACCTTCCTCCACGTGAGTTTTCCCTCTCACTATTTCCAATTACAGCACAGGTTCAGCCTCACCTTCCACAGTGACTGTCTGGCTTTGTGAGAAGTTGTTTGCCCAGCGGCCCCAGGGTGTGAATTACAGTTGCAGTAGGCTGGCATTCTTCCACTGGCTGAGTATTCATAGGATACTGCTGTTTTAATTTAAAACCCAGACAGTTTCCTATTCTTTGTGGTCAGTTGTATCATGATTTAAAAAATTACAAGGCATAAAATAGTACATTATTTGAAAATTACACTGCTCAAGGTGATACAAAATGTTCCTCTTTAACCACACTGGAAGTATTTCATGTCTCTCTGTGTGTTTGAGCATCCCTCAATGTTAGAACATGTCTACATTCTGTCCCTTGAATAGAAGATATAAAATAGGCATGATCAATTATTTTGTAAGTGGTGAAGAGTAATATCTGTTCACAAAGAATCTACTTTCCTTGCAAAGTTGAACAAGATTGACAAAGCAAATAAAGGACTAAATACCCACTAATTGCTGTGGCTGCAGGGCAAAGGGTGTTTGTTCTGCACAGGAACACCTGCATTGAATCTTGAATTTTGGATACTTGACTGCACTATTAGATTGTGTGTTGCTAATATGAAAACTGTTGAATGTAGACTGTACTGAAAAAAATGTCCAGGAAATTGTTGGATGTATTCATATGCCTGCACAGACCACCCAAATACTTCATCAAATAGCTCCTATGAAGTGCTATTTCACTGCACTGTAAGACAGCTGTCATGTCATTAAAAGAAATTATTTATTTTTAAAACTGTTAAAACTATTCCTTAAAGACAAACAGAGAACACTCTGAACTAACAAACTGTCATGAATTTCAGTGCAATTCTGAGTTATATCTTGTTTCATTTTGGTTAACTTTGTATGAAGCTGCAAAAACTGTAAAAGTTGCTGCCTGACGTGAAAACTGTGTTTGTGTTTGCAAATGAGCTCTGGTTGTTTCAGGGAGAGCTGCAGAGAGAGTGACTTCTATAAGTCATTCAAAGTCAAATAGGGATGTTGAAAAACACAGGAGGAGGTCAAGCTGACATATTTTCATTTGAATTATTTCAGGATGTTCTGCTAAAAAGATCTCTGATTGGATTTCTGGGCAAACTTTCATCATTGAAGCAAATAATTTGATGTTCTCACTTAAGGAACAATTCAGTTTGAAATCACTGGATTTCAGGAAAAAAAATGGTTTTTCTCCCTAAATGCAGGACTGCTTAAGCTTTGGACTATTGTGCCAGATGACAAATTCGTCAACTTCTGGCTTGCTGCCCTGACTTGTTTCTGTTTTCGCTTAACCTATTCATGTAAATCCATTTTTCCTGCTCTCAAATACATAAAATCAAAGACCCTATTTGCTGTGACTCATGTGCTTTGTTACATATGTTTATCAAAAGTAGAAGCCAAACTTCAAGAACACTCTAGATATTCCAAAAGTTACAGTCTAAAACTCCTGCTAGAAAGGAAGTTGTGCCACTACTGTCCACTTTTCTCTAGATGGAAAATCATCATTCAGTACATTAAAGAAGCAAACCCAAAATTACAATATAGTAGAAATAAATTAATTAGCATTTCTGTCGATGCTAAGTATGCAAGAAATGCCAGTTGTCTGTAATGGTTTGACTTCTACTAGTAAGAGCTGTTAAAATAGTTTTGAAATACAGGATTTTGGAAAAGAATCACAATGTGAAAAGCCATGGTCCTTGGGCTCTCTGTGTTTGTATTTCAACTTTGTCTCCTTACAGTTCATCACCATTTGCCTGAAAAAACGGGGAAGGGATTCAAGACTTGAGTAGTTTACAAATCGCTGTAGAATCACAGAGCAGCCCAGGTTGGAAGGGATCTTGGAAGACCATTCACTTCAGCCTTTTGTGGGAATGGGGACCCAGAGATATTTTCTCACACCCTGTCCAGCTGCATATTGAACCCTCCAGCAATGGGGACTCGACCCTTCCTTGGGGACATTGTTTCAGTGAATGATTGTTCCCACTGTCCCTTTCAGCAAGGACCTTTGTCTGAACTGGGCTCTTAGGCTATTCCATTCCAGGTGTTAAACTTTGCACAAGACTTTGTTAAACTTCACAGAGTTCTTGCTAGCCCAGTCCTCCAGCCTGTCCATACGTCTCTGCAAGACGGCTCAGTCTTCGGATGTGTCCTCCTCACCATGGAGAGGAGTGTCAGCACACGTGGTGAGAGTGTTTTCCACCTCACCATATGGATCATTTCTGAAGACGTTGAACTGTGTGGGACCCCGTATTGATCCCTGGGGCACTCCACCTGTGACAGGCTGCCAGCCTGAGTAAAGAGCCTTTGTCAGTGCTCTGGGTGTGGACTATTAGCCAATTTCTCACCCATCTCAGAGACCAAGTAAGCAACCCATATCTTGCCTGCTTGTCCAGAAGGCAACTGTGGGAAATGGTGTTGAATGTTTTGCTGAAGTCCAGGTAAGCAACCACCACTGCTCCCCTCATGCTGACAGAAAGTTGTATCTTGTTAGAACAGAGCAGGGCAGGATAGGTTAGGATAGGATAGGTCAGCTGGAAGGAACCTACAGTGATTATCTGGTCCAACTGCCTGACCACTTCAGGGCTGACCAAATGTTAAAGCATGTTGTTAAGGACATTGTCCAAATGCCT
>JAWWMO010000174.1:62785679-62845593 GCA_035047845.1 Dendrocincla fuliginosa | reverse complement strand
CAGGAGTCCTGTCTCTGGATCCCAGAGAGAAGTGGTCAGCACATCCCTCTCCACATCCCCCTCTCAGGAAGCTGCAGGAAGCCATGAGATTGCCCCTTAGTCTCCTTTTCACCAGACTAGACAAACACTTTGTCTCATTTAAAGGAGTGAATGCACAAAGTTAATACTTCATTATCTTGTGTATTACAGAGATGAGAAAAAGCCTCATTAAACTTATCTAGATTGAATAGAATTCAAAATAAAATGCAAAATATTTCTTTTTGGACATGTTAGGGTAACTTATCTTAGAGAAATATTGTTTGCAATTTATACACTTAAAAAGTCAGCATTTAAACGTGTATCGCTGCACTTTAAACCTTTAGTAAAGACAATGGAAATCACTGGAAAGTTCTGCCTTATAACCAATATTACATTGTATCAATAAAAATACGTATTGTCAGATGAAACATTATGGATATAATGACATTTCAAGGCTAACATAACATTTAAAAAGGTCTTAGAAACCAAGAGTTAAACTCTGTCATTAGCAATCGTAATCTAACATGTTCATTATTTGGCCTTATATCCGAATGAATACTATATGAATATACATAGACAAACACCTTGATTGTTACCAATTACGGTGATAGGCATTTCTAAATTATTCAGCTAGGCATATTACCTATATTTATGATACTTGTTCAATTGAAATTGGCTTAAAATAATTTTTTTCATAATTCATATATTCATAAATATAATGCTTCATGTTATTATTAGTATTAACTTCTTAACCCTCTGTATAAAAGAGAAAAAAGAAAGACAGCATTCATTAACATGAAAGTAATAAAGACCCTGGCACAGTTCACCAGAAGCCCAGCCCTCGATGCCTCAGCCCCCTCCCTGTAACTCAGAATCAAGAACTGAATGGTCAGCTGGAGGTATCTAACGCCAGGTTTCCCACTGTCTCACGTGCATTGTGTAGTCCCAAAGTCCTTTCTGCAGACCCACCCAAACATAACGCATGCACAGGGACAGACTGTGCAGCAGCCCCGGGAGGGAGCAGCAGGAGACCCGGCTGCCGTAGGTTGCGCTGTTTGTTCGCGGGAGGCAGGTCAGCCGACGTGTGCAGCGCTGGAGGAAGCAGAGCTCGAGCAGTGCTGACTGCTGCCACCGAAGTTTGGAAAGGAGGAGAAGGACTTGAGTGTGCTACTCGATTTGAGGCTAGACATGTCCCAGCCACGTGCGCTGGCAGTCCGGAACCCCTCTGTGTGCTGGGCTGATCCCACAGTGTGGGCAGCAGTGAAGGGAGGGATTCTGCCCCTCTGCCCAACTCAGGTGAGATCCCACCTGGAATCCTGCGTCCAGATTTGGGGTCCCCGGCACAGGAAGGACATGGATGTTTTCCAGCACTTGCAACTTTTTAAAATTCATTGTGAGGTTTTGCATACAGTTTAGCTGAGGGGGTGCAGAATAATGAAGTATTTACTTTGCAGTGAGGAAGGTTGGTTTATAAATATTTTCAGTCCTCTATGATTTAATAAGGCTGTGGAACTGTGAGACACAAGCCATGAGCAAAGCAGTCCAAGGTGGGAAGACAGTGTGAGACACTCACTCAACACAGCCCACTGCCACCTGTAACTATCTGCAGCATGGTCCAGCTTACCCAGTAAGCAGAGGACTGGCAGCTTTTTGCTGAGACAGGTGCCTCTGCAGTACATGAAGCACACTCATGTGCTGCAAGATTAAGCAGACTCAGGCTATGCAGATTTGATATTCATGTCTTTCAACAAGTAGATTTTTGGAAAAGAAGCATTTTCGTAGTTGTCAGAGGGAGTTTGCATGGTCTGACAGTAAACGAATGTCTGACAACTCAGTGCCCTATGGTGCTTTGGGCTTTCCAGTTTATGGCACTTAGCCTGTCCAGTTGCCTGATCTTTGGTGTGATTAATCACTGTCTCGAAGAACTGTACTCAGCTTCCTTGTTCTGCTCTTAGTCTACTTCAGTTGCCTCTTTGGAGGAATGTCTCCTGTTTTATGGTATGACCTCGGTGCTCAGAGATGAGTGACTGCAGGAGGCAGTTCCTACTGTCCCTCTCCATAGAATCCTCAGACATCAGCCTGACAACTCTGACTGTAACCACACAGGGCTCTGCCACAGGGAACTCTACATTCACAACTGGCTGCTTCACATACAAAAAGTGGAGGGACAAGATGGAGTAAAAATTATAAGACTAAGGTTGGGAGTCAGGGCCACCTTGGGAGTGGGGAAGTAATTTACCCATCATGGAAAATGGAGCAGCCTGTGGGACAAAGGCTTGATGCTGGACAGCCACGGTGGCTTCTGACCATGACTATGGAAAGCTTAGCTTTCTGCATGTAGTGGACATATGGGCAGTATACAGCAATCATATGCCCAGCAGCTTCACATTGGCAAATCCAGAACAAAACAGAGAAGTTCATGTCCTAAGAGGTGCAGAGTAAAATCACTGCCAGTTCCTGCTACACTTTCTCCCCATTTATAATGGATATATTCTTCCATAGGGATACGTAACTCCTCCTAAGTAATATGTTCCTGGATTTGGTATTGTTATTTCTGCATGAATATCCCTTATGTTTTTTTGTGGAATGCTGACCTCTGTGTGAAGACAGCATACCATACCAATAGTAATTTTCTGCCACCTCTCAAGTGCAACTACTGCTCCTTTATTTTCTGTCCTCCATTCCAGCACTTCTTGCTAACCTTTTTATTTCATCATGCAGTGGTTTTTGTTTCCATCTTCCTTTCCAGCATCAAAAAATTCTGGCCCCATTCCTCTCTTATTTTTTTTTCACATATGCTGGGGCCAATAAAAAGTAAACGTAACAGAAACTTTAGAACCCGCTGATGCCATGATCTTTTTCTTGTTGACTTCATCAGAGAAGAACTGGAATGCCTCTGTGAGGTTTAGTGTTGCCTAGCAGCAGGTCTGTCACCAGTGTGGGTCTGTGATGCTGGATGTACTAATGCAAGTGTGTTTAATGGAAAGGACCGAGTAGGAAAAATGGCCCATAAGAATTCCATAATAATTCCTGATTATCTCAATCTTATTTTTCAACAGCAATCTTCAGAACATTCATGATTTTACAGGTTCCTCTGCATTTACTATGTCTTTTCCTAATGCTTCCCTTGTATGCTTTTTCAGCTGAGACAACACTGGGCACTCAAGTAGGAGACAGCAAAACCTTATAAAATAAACCCCCTATTTTCAGTGCTAGATATGCTAATAGTGTCATGTAAATCTATGGCTATAAACTGTATGTGTGTCTCTGCATGTGGCCCAAATGCACCAGATCAGTTCCACAGATGTTGAGCAGTGTTGGCCCTGGATATCTGTGTGTACCATGCAGGTGCCCACAATGCCTTGGTTCTGCATAGGTGTATGGTGGCATGCTGTGCTCTGCCTGGTGCTTTACCACTAAATGCTCTCATCTGTTGACCAGAACATCCAGCACTGGAAGTGCAAGGAGATCCTTGAAATGCTCTGTGGAGTTGTGAATTCTGCTCTCCATGGCGGTGGCCTCTACTGATTTTATTAGGCATTAATGGCAATTTTGATGGCAAAATACACAGGAATACATAGTTCCCTCTTCTACTGGCAGCTGTGGCAGAGCTGTAGAACCATCTGGAGAGCTGGATCAGAAACTCTGGGAAAGCAAGGACCACAATTACAGCTCAGGTATGGCTAATATGGAACCTCACTGTCATCAGCAACTTTCCTGCACATAATCTGTTTCCTTTGCCAAAAGCAGGCCATGAGGAGATGGCAGTGTTGGAGTGGTGTGGGTCCTGTTTCACTACAGCAGGAGTGCAGACAAAGGAGAAGTTAGTGACAATGTACAGCTCAGCACCACGGATCAGTTCACACAGAGGAGCCGCAACTGGTCTTGCCCATTTTTGTGGAAGTTCTTAGATACTGACAACTTCAGGACAGCTGAGATTATTTCATATCATGTTATCACAAATATCAGTGAGAAAGAGCTGGGCAGAATGAGAACAGGGATGAGGAGCCTGCTGGCTTCAGGGAGCCAGATGCCAGGCTGCCCTACAGATGGCAATCCTGCACTGTGGCAGCCTGGCAAAACCATGCTCAGGGCTCTGGCTCTATGGTAAGGGATATTTGGCATTTACCTTGGATTTGCTGGGAAGCGACTGTGTTGCACTATTTTATGGCTTCAGTAAAACATGCTCCAGAGAAGGAGATTCATAGCTGTCATTTACTTTTGTAAAACAAATGCACAGATTTACTGTGCTGCAGGGTCATTCGTTTCAAAGGGGTATTGAGTACATCACAGAGTACACGCTGCTGCAGTGACCAGGTCACCTTTCAGCCACTGCTGAGTAAAGGCTTTGCCTAGTGGCCATTACACCCACCTGTTCTTGCTCTTTGCTACCTGAACCAAAGTGTAACAAAAAACACATACATATTTCCCTCAAAAATATTTGCTAAAACATTTTCTAACAACTTTCTCTCAAAAAATATTCTATGGGGGAAAATGACTGGACTGAGAAAGGTGGAGATGGATGGGAAGGAAGGAAACTTCATGCCGGTCTGTATGTCATACTATAACCATGTAGTCCTGTAACATGGTATTGCCTTAGCTAATAAGAGGCTCCAAGCTCTGTACTGAGTTTGCCAGCCCTTAACACCAAGGCTCATCACAACTGCTCTGTCCAAATTTGGTGTGAGTTGTCTGTAGCTTCCTCTCACCCAGCTGAACTGTGATAGCAATTTTTCTAACTTAGCAGGTGTCTGTACCTAATCTGCTTTAGTCCTGCTAATCTTTGTGTGGTACAACCACTGTTTTCCAGAGACCTGGAACCCTGGGTGGACAACACCCACGTCCCGGGCTGTTTCAGCAAGGGCACAGTTGGCAGGTCGATGCCAGAAACCTTCCCTTCTGTCCAGCACTGCATTTGGTGTGCATCCACAAGTGTGTGGCCCCCAGTATGGAAAAGCTATATAGGAACTGGAGAGAGTGTAATAAAGGGATTCAAAGGTGAGGCTGAGCATATGGAATATGAAGAGCTGTGAGGGGAGCTGAGTTTGATTAGCTGGGTGACCAGGCTTCTAATGGGACGTAAGATTCTGTGACCTTGATGGCCAGTCAGCACAATCTAGAAAAGAAATAAACTCCCCTTTATCTTGACCCTGTGTTTGCTTGTTTTTCCCTGTCTGTCTGTCTGCCTCACTTGCTGCCTTTTTGTAGTGAACATCTGTGCTGATATTTGTGAGCGGAATCCTTTCTGGTCTGTACTTGTGCAGCAAGTAGCAGAATAGAGCTATAGTTTGTGCTTGAATTTCCTGCATATCACACAATTAGAGCTGTCAGCAATACTAATAGACTGTTCGGCATGTACTGTATATAGGTAACTGTGTATAAATAACCAGAAAGATGGAAAACAGAATAGAAAGGATGGGAATTTTCACATTACCTAGAGACAAGACATGAGCTGCTTTCTCTTGTATTTAGCTCATTAACTGCAGCTGTCCGAGAGGGAAAAATCTGCATGCATGAGACATGATGTGTGAGCCACGTCCTGGCTGATCCTGAGCCCATGATCTTGCACAGTGATTTCTTCTTCCATGTCCACTAACAATGAATTATTTATTTCACAATGATTTACAGAGACAGCACATCACCTTCTGGAGCTGATGTGCCCAAGTGCTCTATCCAGCCTTGAGAAGAAGTTTTGAGATTAAGAACACAAAAATTAATGGATCCTAGATGATTCTTTCCTTTACCCCTGAATACACCTGGTCATGGAAACAGAGACTCTGCTTAGACTGTAAATGCAATCTGCCTGGAAACGGTATTCTTAACAATCTTGAGGATCTAGTGACCAACAGATTAGGGGAGGAATTGCTATGAGAATATGAGGATGGGGCTAAGCCCTCTAATGGGTGTATCTGACAAAAGAGATGAAACAATTTAAAAAATGGACCCTTTGCTTGCACTTGCTAGGAAGATAAAACGGTAACATTGTGTGTTTCTCTGCCATCTCTGTTCTACAGAATAGGCAGACACAAAAAGCTTGGGCCCTGACTCAAGATGCTGGCAAGTAAGTAAGGGTTCTCATTATATGTTATATTTATATATATGATATTACAAAGTGAAAGAGTTACTTTCTTTTCTCCAAATTAATGAAAACAAAAATTTATCACCTTTTCCTGCCCAACATCTAATTCCAAGTTTCAGAAAGAATCTTCTAACATGGTCATAACATTTATTTCAAATCTGTTTGCATCTGCTGATGTGAGTCATTGCGAAATACCACTTCCGAAAGCAACCATGGGGGTGAGTAAAAGCAGAAATATATTGAATGTAGGGAGATTCTGAAATAAATCAATGAAAAAACTATTTTTAGTCTGAAAAAATCTCCTGGATTAAAAAAGAAAAGAAAACAAAACAAAACAAGATGAAAAAAAAAGGGAAGAGCAAGTGACAAATAAAAACAGATAAATTCATGTCACACAGGTGTTGGGAGTGTGGGGAGGGTCCTACTGACTGGAAGCTAGCCAGTTTTATTCCAGTTTACAAGAAGGGCTTGAAGGAGCACCCAGAAAACTACAGATCTGCTAGTCCAATGTTTCTGGAAAAATGATGGAGAAGATTATACTAAGTGCTACTGAAAGGCATTTAAAAATAATTTAAAATTCACATAAAAAAACCTCCACTCACAGGAATCTCTTGGAAGTGTTCCTGTCTTCTCTGAGGTTTCATGTTTCACTGTCTCACTCACTGTTTCAAAATTTTCTCTTTAAATTTGACCTGTCGAAAATATTTTTTATAGTGCATTTTTAGTTTCTCTGTACAGTGTGGCTAAATTGCATTATCAGCTTTATTCAGTGACAGTAAAATTCTAAGTAAGGCCAGTGACTTTCAGGAGAAAAGTTGACCTTTCATAGATCTTTTTCCCCCCAATTTAAACCCAGAAACAAGGTAGCCATCTACTTTCTAGTGCTTAATGTACCATAAAAGTATCTCAGTAGGACCAGAGTTAGCAGGTGCTTAATCTGACACCAGCCGAAATTAAGCTTTGAGTTTTCACTCAGATTTACTTTGGTTAGCAGGGCCCTGTGGCAGACACAGACAGTGCCCTCATCACACCATGGCGAGGAGCAGTGAAGGGTGAAGAGTGCAAGAAGGAAATTACTTCCAGCAGTAATGATGACCATTACTGACCAAAGTCTCCAGACTTTGCAATCATTTGGAGTCCACAAGATATATTTGCTGCTGAAATGCAAGCAGTGGAGCAGCGTTTGATTTGGAGCACACCAAAATTGCACACAGCTCCCTAGGGATGGCCTTTGTCAGACTGCTGTTTGGCCAAGCCCCCCCAGTGTCCGACAGCCGCCACTCCAGCTGTGCTCATGGCACAGGCCTGGCCAGGGACACAGATGGGGTTATGTTTGCACGGCTGCTGGGCAGGGGTGCAGCTGGGAGGCAAGAGCAGGAACGGATCCTTTGGCCTGGGCCTGAGCCCATGCAGGGAACACGAGGGTTTCCTGCAGCCATACCTTGGGTGGCCAAGCAAACCCAGCACACCCTGCTGACTCCTCCCAAAAGGCACAGTCTCTTGATCTCAGATTTGGGCCTTAGTCTGCACTTGGCCACCCCCTCTGGAGGAACTGCCCATCAGGAGGTAAAGCTGACGTGGTCTTATCCCACCATGAAGCCACATCTCCACTGTCCACAGTCATGAGTGGAGAGCAATGGCCTCACAAACACTGCAAGCACTCTGCCTGCTTTTCCATCAACCTACAGGGCATATGCCTTCTCTTGCATAAAACAGTCATTTGCCTTTCTGAAAAAAATCCTTTCTGTCAAGATCTTTAATCATTGTTTGCAAACCTTGAAATATTAAAATAACCACAAGATTGGGATCTGTCTCGCATATCATTACTCCTCTCAGGACACACAAAGTTCCCTGTGCCTTGCAGTGCTCTAACACTTGTGTTTTCCTTCAGCGTGCTGAGTAAGGTAGGTTAGGGGTTAAGTGGCAACAGTTTCAAATGCCTCCCAAGTCCGTCTTATTTGAGCATTCTCCATGCTTTCTACTACTGATACCCTCAAGAGAAGAGCTGTTCCCTGTATATTGCCTAGTGAATATCCATTGCATCCTTCAGTCTGCACAACTGGGCTGTCACATGCCAAGTGCATTCATCCCTTAATGAGGTCCATGTTAATTTATCTGAGAGAAAGTAAAAATAAACAAAAATAGCAAGGTTATTTGCAGGCTCTTAACAATGAATGTGCTAATGAAGCTTTAAAATGAAAGACAAGATTCATTCCCTAAATTCTTAATTCAGTATGAGAGAAAATGCAGCAGTCAGAGAAAAGAGAGAAGCTATTTTTCCAGGGGTAAATCCAAACAAATAAACAAGGAAAGTGCCTTTCTCCCCATAAAACAGCACTACTAACAAAGCAGAAAGTGACCTATTTCAGATTCTGTCACTCCTCGATAGGAATATGACTTCAGTGGAGGTTTCAAACTCATTTCATTGTCCTCTCTTGTCACAGCCTCAAATCCGACCTGCCTGTTGCTCAGATCCTTAGGCGTCTATTATATTTCTGAAGAAACTAGATTAAGTGAATTATAGGCCACCTCCTGTTGGCTTGTCAACCCTTGTAGTGTCTCATATTGACAGCATCACTTATCCTAGCAGGCTGCACCAGAGGGAGGAGACAAACTCCTTCCTACTTGTCATCTACAGAATGTTTTGGTTTTGGAAATTTTAGGCCTGTATCCCTAGCATTTAGACACATTCAGAGCCATTGTATGTTGTGAATGTCCTTCAGACAAGGCATAAAGAAGCAGTGTTGTTCTAACAGAGCTGTTCTAGGCTGCTTGAGTACAACAAAAAATTCATGATGAAGTGAAAATACTGAAGACATTTTGAAATAATGAAGAATTACTACACTGGCTAAGTTTATGTTAACAACTGTTTTATCACAAGAAAAAAAGAGCAAAATCTATGGTGAATGAATGATTAATTAGGGAACTACAGTGTATCATGTACACTCTTTCTTCTTTTTTTATCTCTACATTCCCACAGACCATAAAAAAGGAACATGCCTGAGACCACAGTATAGCTAATAAATGAAAACCCTTGCTAAACATTCTTATTCAACACATAGAATTTAAAGTCTCTCACTGTGAGCTATTAGCATAATTACTCATGTGGCTGACATGGAAATCTACTTTAATTACTGTCATAGTCCAAGCACTGTAAGTATTGTATGACACTAGCAAAAGTTGCTTTCATGTTTAATCCACTTTCCTGCTTCTTAAGGCCAGAAGAATAGTCAAGAAACACATTTAAAACCGTCACTCTATTATTTTGCAAGAGTTGGAGAAGCAGAATGCATAAACATTTGGACCATATGAACTTTTAGACCCTATTAGATTTGATGCACCACTACCAGATAAGAATTTAAAAAAGTAGTTCTCTGACTTTTACAGACTGTTTCAGCTACATTTGTTTAATATCTTTAGATCATTTTTAATCAAAGAGGCCAGTCTCACCACTCTATTCTGTTCACAACTGAGTAGTGATTAGAGGACTTCTTAAGATGTATGTATTCAATCACCTGTGAGAATTTTTAAATATATTTGCAAGTAAAAGCATGAAGTATGAATATATCAGATGGGCAGCTATATGTGTGTTGACCTTCTGTTTGGAAGAAGATTTTTTCTGTTCACAGAACCCCAAATTATTTACTGTTACTCGAAGCAATTTTAGAATTGTTGAGCTGATGGTCAAAGGGAATGTTTTGTGTGCTTTGAACTTCAGCCTTTCCACACAGCTGTAACAAGCTACTTTGAATCCTAAAGTGACATGCTTCATTATGAATTCTCAGTCTTCCTTTAAGGCTGTTTGAGAAAGGTCTGTGCTCTTTATGCTGCTAGGTGGACACTTTGTCAGAATCCTATGCAGAAACACTACTTACTGGAAATGTCAACAGAGCAAAGAAGAGAGTACATTTTGTAGCTACTTTGGACAAAGTCTGAGAAAGCAAGCATGGATGGCACATAGAGGACTGAGGAAAAGGAAGGACAAGAGCCCTGTTTGGATACTTTGTCATCATTTTAGGTTTATGGATCAGCATAACATATTTTCCCATGAAGGAATGAATTTTTTTATAGCCCAGAGAACCCGAGGACAAGAATCATAGAATCACAGAATATGCTGAGTTGGAAGGGACACATTAGGATCATTGACTCCTACTCCTGATCCTATGCAGGACACCCCACGAATCATACCATGTGCCTGAGAGCATTGTCCAAACATAGCTACCTTCCAGGAACGTGTTGAGGTAGCCCATGAAGCACCCTGTCCACATTGCTACTCTAGAAAATTATACAGTGAGACTGAAGTACTTTTCAGTACGTGAAATAAAGCTGGTATAGATGTTTTGAGTTTGACATGCTTCCAGTGTACCAATACAATGACAATATTTTCAGCATCCAAAGGGATGCAATGAATAGATCACCAAAAAAACCATACCACAAAATGAATAATCTGCTTACTGACTCAGAGTTTTAAAGAATGAGCCTGTAAATCTGGTATATATTTAATTACAAGTGGTCTCATAATGCAAAATGAAGCAAAATGTAGAAGCTCATCTTTCTGGTTACATATTTTCTAGGTTTTGTTCTGTAGCTCCCTGTTGTTGCCAGTAACTTGTATTTTCTAATTAATTCAAAACTAAATTCAAAATAGTTTTATGACTAAAAGGCTGTCACCAAAATAGTTTTATGACTAAATAGTTGTCACCAAGAACTTGTAATATCTCTGCTTTACGTGCTTGAATTTTCTTTAATGAAGCTATGAACTTGGTAATTAGAAAGATTTTGATTACCACAAAATGAGCAGTAAATTTCCACAACAATAGTAGTGGGATTCATTTATTTTTTTAAAGAAACCTCAAGCCTTTACATTTTTTAAGCTGTTATAAAAATCCATTGTCTGAAAGGGAGCTAACAAGATCAATTTTCATGAAGGTTTGATAATGATTATGTTACGAACTGCATTACTCCTTTTGAAAGCAATTACCCTGTGTCTGTAAAGCCATAGACTATACTCGAGGAGATTTCAAGTGCCTGTGCAGAGAGAACTACACTGTAAATATTATTTCTCCAAAGCTGGTTATTCTATGAGGGAATCCTTTCAACTAAAACATAAAATATAAAACATAAACAACAGGGGTTCTGCAATTCATTTTGTATGAATAATCTGTGGTTAGATCATAGAATCAGGTTGTAATGCTTCTCTGTAAAGTATTTCTCAGCTAAAAAGGACCAGGAACAAGAGCTTAAAAAAATCTTCAAGTCTTGTTCCTAGATATGCTTATGAAGTATGTTCTTAGAACAAGGGACAAAGCACTAGTAAGCTGAAATTTTAACATTTCTGAGTTTCCTGGTATTAGCAAGTTCTACTGTTAACGTGAAGGTGTAGTTTTGGGATCCTGTTCCTCTGAGTAGGCAGACTACCATGTTCTTACACATTCACTATCATAGGGAAGAGCGAGACCACAAAGATTTCATCTGTGTATGTCAATTGATAAGTACCAGAGAACATTCTTGAGAACTGGATTATCTACATTGTCACAATGCAAGCTGTCATCTGTGAGATTTAGCACTGTTCCAAATAACTCCTGTGCAGTGTTCAGGAGTTAGATGGACCAGGGAACATCACCAGCAGCAGCTGTCCTGGAGATAGGCAAGTATAGTACTGCAGAAGAGGTGGTTTTGAGCCTCAGCACCTGAGCAAGGTGTCAGGCAAGCTGAAGCCCCCATCACTGTGACGTGCTGGTGCAGAGGGGACCCTCCTGGGCAGGGCTGAGCTGTGGGCACTGCAGGAGGCAGTGCTCCTTCACTGCTCCCCAGCAGATGGTCCCAGTTCCACACCCACACTTGTTTTTCCTGCCAGTGCATTTCATAACTATGAATCTGTCCTTAATCTTGGTCTAAGTCTTTCCTCAGTACTTGCCTTCTACTTTGGGCTGGATTTCCAGGGATACCTGAGCACACAGCAGGTAACTACAGATCCTTAGCTGTGCTAGTCATGGAGCAGTGAAAGAGAACCCTTTTAGGCAGGGACTGAGATTTTTGCCTTGGCACAGAAGCCTTGCTAGTAGAAAACTCACAGATATGGTAATTTTGGTTTTGTTTTTGTTTTTTGTTTTTTGTTTGTTTTGTTTCGTTTTGTTACTACTTTGCTCAATACAACAAGCAGGGGAAAATGTTTCATTTTTTTAAAAAGCACAAACAGGTATTGAAAGTGATGTTGTCTTGAGATAAATAGAGATTTAATAGGAACTTTTATTTCTGGACTTTGCTGTACAATTGTGTGGCATTTTTCCATGCTTTGATCTGTCGTTTAATATTCCCTAATACTGTTGCAGTGTAGACTATCAGAATACTTCTAAACCACTGCAGCCAAGCAAAGCTACTTTCCTATTTCCTCACGTACTGTTCATAGGTGTTTTGTGATCACAGTTTTCATTTTTTGCTGTTCATTTACACCAAAGCAGATAAAGCATTTAAACCTGAAGTTCAGAAACAGGAAATCTTGGCTTCCTGACATCTCTGGTGTCTCAAAGATAAAATCTTCAGCATACTTGTTTTCATGAAGTTTGAAATGTTAATACCCAGAAAATACCTGTCTATCTTTCTATATAGTCTATCTCTAAAATTGTCCCTTTCTCTTAGACCTCTGTAAGGCTGGGATTACTCTGGTGTTGTCAGTGAAAAAATGCCACAGTTATATATGGTATCAACTGGAAATCTAAGTTTGACATGAAAAGAGACAGGCTCCATGTATGGGCTATTTCATCCTTTGTCTGACTCAATCAATCAATCAATCAATCAATCAAGAATATCTTTGTTTCTTTGATTTGTTCTTTGTCTTATGCACTATCATGGTCCTAGGGCTGACTGGTCTGCTCAGTAGGGTCCTCAATTCAAGGCTACTTAGTAGAAACATCCTTCCTTATTTATAAAACAAGAGGACTGTAAAGAGAAAGAACTGATTCACAGTTTTCAACATAAATTTAGGTATAGTCCAACATTCAGGAACTACTACAATGCACTTACTGCCACATGACTAGGAAATTATCCACCACACCATCACAAAGGCAGGGATGAGAATGTGACACTGTGACATTAAAAAGCGATGGTACAGTCCCTTATCAGCCTCTTTTCTCTCATTCTCAGCTCCAGACACCGACAGTTCAATGGCATCCACTGGGCTCACTCCAGTACAGCCAGGTCTGCCTTGTACTGCAGACTGGATCCCGACTGGATCCAGTGACCATATGGAGCCTCCCCTATGCCACACAGAGGGAAGCATCTACTCCTCCTCTGGCTGGCTGTGCTGTCACTGGCACAGCATAGGGCACAGTTGACTTTTTCTGCAAGCCATGGTGATGTCTCCTGTTTGACTGGTGCACTATGACCCCCATGTCCTTTCCTGCAGGGCTGCCTTCTTAACAGCCAGCCCCAGCCTAACTTTGTGTGGGTGGTTATTGCATCTCAGACACTGGACTCTGTATTGCCGAACTTAAGTAAGGCCCCAGCTTAGATTAGGATCAGGTTCAAAGACAGAATCAGGGATTGTTTCTCCTCTGTATCATGCAGGGGAGCGCGCAGATCCACGAAAGGCCTGCAGCAGTCCTCTGTGTTGGATTGCTGTGGTTTAACTCCAGCCACTAATGAAATACCACAGAACTGTCCCCTTATGCCACAGTGGGGAGGAGAATCAAAGCAAAAAGCCCCAAAACCTCATGGGTTTGAAACAAAATACGTGATAATGATAATAATAAAAACAACAATAAAAATCGTTATGAAAAGGAGAGAGAGACAGGAATGAAACCCAAGACAGATAAGTGATTCCCAACACAATCACTCACCGCTCACTGACCCATGCCCAGCCTGTCCCCCAGCAGTGATCATCCCCCAGTTAATATACTGGGCATGTTGTTCTATGGTGTGGCATATCCATTTAGCATATCCCTTTGGCATAACCCTTTGGCCTGTTCGCTTCATCTGTCCTGGCTCTGCTTCCTTCTGTCTTTCAGCTCACCAGCTCCCTGGCAGAGGAGGGAACACCAAGAAGTCCTTGAGTTAGGTGAGCACTGTTGAGCAACAACCAAAACATCAGTGTGTTATCAACATTGTTCTCCTTCTAAATCCAAAATACAGCCCTGGATTGTTTGCTAAGATGAAAATTACCTCTGCCCCAGTTGAAAGCAGGACATAGATGAATGTTCAGCTTCTGAGATGTTCAGTTGTGGGGACAGAAACCAGATGTGCTGCAGTGCAGTTGCTCAGACTAATTGCCAAATACCAGAGACATACGATGAAAAATAACCCTGCAGTTTCAGCTGTGAGGAGTTGGTGTGAATCACTGAACCACCAAAGAATCAATGCCAAGAGCACTTTTGTAATGTATTTCAAAGTTGCAACTTTCATTGGTTAAAGTTTAACACAACATGCTGTGGTACATCTTGTACTATGGCATCTTTCTCACAGTAATGTTTCTCTCTCCATTGGATTGTTATTCCAGTCCCCTCCCTTTCTCTGCATTCACTTTCTTCAGAAAATGGAAAGTATGTTTTCCACAATCCAAGTTTCTTTAAGGCACAACTGTTCCTATTAATCTCATTTTAACATTGTAATTAATTGTTTCATTAGATATTAATAATAAAACCTTGTTCATTTTGAAGGACTTCTGTTGAGTTCAGAAAACAACTGCTTATCTTTTAATTCTGATGCTCAAAGAAATCACAAAATAACCATCCAACCCAACACTGTAAGTGTAATTCACCGGGCCTTCTCCAGTTCCGCCTAGAAAAATAAGGTAAAACTGGATCACTCCTAAAGCAAGCATATAGAGTCTCCAAGGTCAGAAGATCCAACATCAGAGATAAAGAAGGTCCCAGAAAAGTAGCCACATACCCCTCATACTCTGTGATATATATGGTAGAATTCTGTTTCAGTCAGAAAGTCTCAAAGGGCACCGTTCACAGGCAAATAAAAATGAGCAAGTTTTCATGAAGAAGCTGTAACAAGCTCCTTGTCTGATTCCTTCCTTGCAGAAGCAGAGGAACATTTAATCCTCTGTCACCACCTGCTAACCCTCTCCCAAGCTGCTCCATGCCAGCATCCCTCTCTTATTTGCTGTGCTCATTCCAGCACTACTTGAGTTCTCCTCAGTGTGTCATTCCCTCTGTGGTATCAGTCTTTCATGAGCTGTGCATCAACAGTCATCTGAGAGGTCACCTTTCCTTCTTTTTATTTCCATTACTGATCATATCATTTTAAGGTCCCTTTGTTCTATTTCAATTGGTAAAGGTACAGCCTGTCATTAGCAGTCTGAGCACTACCACTGATCTGTGGATTACTTTGTGTGTGTTTAAATATCATTGCTTAACTGTTATATCCACTTACTATAGCAGTAGTTGTTAAAGATAAGGATATGAACAATTTAATGTTGCACAGAGAAGGAGAGTTGGACTTAATTTGTGAACTTACATTAAAGATGTAGAATGATGTCTGTCACCCAAGATGAACATGTGAATTATTTTCTTTGAGGAAAAGAAGCAACAAAAGCACTAGGCTGATTCTTGAGGGAAGGGATGTTCAACAAAGCAAAGAATCTGTTCTACATTTGTTTGTTTGGGTTTTGGTTTGGTTCTGTTATTTGGTTTTGGGGTTTGGGTTTTGTTTGTTTGTTTTAACTCAGAATTAGGGCATTATGTTTTCAGTACATTATCCACCAAAAAGAAATTGAGGACTATGCTTATTCTCCATTTACCGGCTTTGAGTTCCTGCCCAGAGATTTTCTATCCTTCTGGAAACTGTCTAATTCTAAAACAAACCTGGTGTCCTTTGGGGTGTTTCTGTTGTTTTGGTCCATATTTTATAGTAAACTGAGAAATAAATTTTTGTATTCTGTGAAGACTGACAGAAAGAACATACACTAGAGGGCAAACCTCTGCAAATCTGTGTGGTGGTAAGCCTTTAGGAAACAATCAGTAGCATTAGAGTCAGGCAGTGTAACACACTGTTACATTTAAGCAGTGTGACACACTGAATCACAGAATCATTTGGTTGGAAAATTCCTCTAAGATATTAGAGTCCAACCATTCCCCCAGCACTGCCAAGACTACCACTAACCCATGTCCCCAAATGTCACATCCACGTGGCTTTTAAATCCCTCCAGGGGTGGGGACTCCACCACCACTCTGGGCAGCTGTGCCAGGGCTGAACAACCCTTCTGGGGAAGAAATTTTCCCTAATATCCAACCTGAGCATCTCCTGGCACAACTTGAGGCCATTTCCTGTCATCTGGTCCCTTGTCCCCCAGGAGCAGAGCCTGACTCCCCACCCCCAGCCCCAGCTCCCCCCTGCTGTCAGGGAGTTGCAGAGATCGAGAAGGTCCCCCTTGAGCCTCCTTTTCTCCAGGTTGAGCCCCTCCAGCTACCTCAGCTGCTCCTCATCACACTTATTGTCTTCACCATATTCATTGCCCTTCTTTGGATACACTCAGCACCTGAGACTTTTGTGTGCAAAGTAGTCTTGCAAAGTTGCCAAAGTAGATTTGCAGTTGTATCTGGAGGAGTAAGTTTCGCAACAAAATGGGCATCACAGTAAGGGTTTGGTTTCCACAGTGTCAGAGGCACTCCTTCCTTATTCCTTACAGATGTGTATCTCACACAGTCCCCAGATGTCGATACTTAAGGACTCCCAGGAGTGCAGTAGAGGTCCAGAGAGATTGTGGGAAAACTAATCTCAGAGGTTTTCAAAAGCCAGCAGAGTAAAACCCTAACTGAACTGATCAGAAGCCAATGCTGTCGTCAGCAGAAGGTTAGAGCAGAGACACCCCTACCTCATCCCATCTCACTGGACCGTTCTATATTTCATGTGACGTTGCTCTAGTCCTCCCAAATTTTTGTGCTGAAAGCAACATACCCTTCCCACAAAGAGGAGCTGATACCTCTTGAGAGCTTCAAGAAGCTGCAGTCCCTACAAGTCTTTTTTTTCTCAAAATACTCCCTGCTTTACCTGAGCTGTCTTTTGTCAGCCTTTGTTAGAACTTGCCTCGTCTGGATTTGGTAAAGCAGTTCAGTGTGAGGGCTCAGAGTGCTCAGGGGCTGACACTGGGGCACCGTGGGCAGTGCAGGTGTTGGGTGTCACACTACAGCTGCGAGTTTGCATTGCCATTGAGCTGTTTAATTAGTGCCTTCTGGAAGTCTCCATCCCCAGCCTGTCACTGCACTGTGTCACTCATGTCACAGACAGCAGTCACCCCACCTACACACTGAAAGCACAGCTCTAACTGCTCTGGGTCTCCATAGCAACTCTGTGCAGCACCCTATATCCGAGACAGTGGTTTCAGTGGGTGTGTGGGGTGTTCCTCAATGAGGGGAGCCCCATGGGGAACAGAGGGAGCCTCCAGGAGCCCACAGCTCTATGACAGACACAGATGGGACCTGGATGGGGCCAGGAGCAGTGGTGGCCAATCCCCCCACCCTGAGAAGGAGCCCTGGGGGATTGTGAGTGACCAGGAGCACCTCCAGCAGTTTGGGCACACAGGGCATGGCCTGGGCTAGAGATCTGAACCTGGGGGTCTGCAGGAGGCCAAGGGAAAATTAGATCAGATCAGTCTCAGAGTTGTATCTTTGAACAGGAATTATCAACTGCAAAGCTGTGAGATGAGACCAACTGCTGAATGAAGTGAAAAGTCCTTTATGAGCTATGGCTAAACACCAATCAACAGAAATATGGTGGTGCAACAAAAAAAAGCACTCAAACCAAATGCGTTTAAAGGTATCAGCTGTGAGGGTTACCTCTTTCCTGCTGTACTGCTGCAGCATTTCTTCTGTAACATGATGACTTCTCATGTGTCCATGGTACTCTCACTCCAGTTCAAGATATTTGGGGCTGTTTTTCTCCTTGTCTCCAGACAGATGTTCCAAATGTTGAATGTCTGGGTGACAGGGACTGTATGATGACTGCTTGGCTGAAACCAACTTGAGCAGGCAGGGAAAGGAGTCACTTGGCAGGATGGGAAGGGAAAGAGGAGATTCTGAATCGGGAGCTGGAGGAGAAGGAAAGGAAACCTGTGTATTGAGAAAGGAAGAAGATGCCTGGAGCAAGGTATTAAGTTTGGTTTGTGGATACCCATTCTTTACTGTTTTGTACTATTCTTCTATGTTGAATTACTGATCTAATTTAAAGCCAAAATTGGCATCCCTTCCAGACGTGCTTGCAAAGGTAAATAGTCCAGTGATACTGAAGGGAGACCAACATTGGATGAAACAAGGAGGGGGGAGGAAAAACCCAATACCAAATCAATATATACCAAATCTTCCCCAGGGAGGTGATTGGGACCATGCAGAATCAATTTAGTACACCTGAGTTGTCATAAAATAATCCCGAATCAAGTTCAATTGGCATGGCATAATTGTATAGGCAAACAATTTGTTTGTATAGACAAACAAATTGCCTTTTCTTGTATGAGACAGTACACTGAAGTACAAAATCAGTGATGTGGGTGGACATAATACCTGTGGGAAAGTATAAATGTAACTCATGGAGAAACCAGGTCACTCATGGAGAAACCAGCCATCCATTCAACACGGATGTGCTGTTTGTTAAGAATGGGGATTTTGTTATGCATTCTAACAAGGAGAGTCTTCATGTTTGACTGAATAAAAGAATGGTTTTAAACTTCTTTGCCAGAAACTGTTTTCCTATAGCTCTGTCCTTCAGGACCCTTAGCTGCCTCTTGACCCCTACGCAGATCAGCATCCATTCAGAAATAATGATGGCTTTCTGATTGTGATCATCTGACTGTGCCCTGCAGAAGTGAATAATGAGAGTTGAAAGAAGAATGACCAATGTACTTCATACCTAACAAAAAGATTAATTCTGGACTTATTCTGTGAAGACTTCAAGTGGCTGGAAAATTTCAAATGCAACCAGGCTCCAGAGTGTCGCAGTCCCTTCTCCACTCCTGAGAGAGGAACTGTTGTTTTCCTGAGCCCAGGCTCTTTTCCGTATGAATCTCCTGTTCTCACAGACACAGCCCAACAAGGGAGCAGCTTATCTCTTACATAGCTACTGCTGGGGACTAGCAGCAAAAATCTGGTATTGAGGCTTCAAGAGACCCATCTGGTACCTGTAACAAAGCCTTTGCTGTCATATTATTCTGTGCAGAATGTTAGCAAGGCACAGTCTTGTTCTCTGCTTTAGAAATACAGTCTCAACTTGGAGTTAATATTATATATAAACTTCCTGACACCTAGAGTGGGGTTCCTCTTGTAGTGTCTGACTCATGCCCACGTTTAAAAATCAAAATATTCCATGGCAGAAATAACACCACCACCACCACCACTACTACTACTATTACATTCAACACCAATAGTAGTTATTACTGTTGTTGTTGTTTTTATGATTATAATAATTATTATTACTACTACTACAAAAGGAGATAGTACAACTCAGTTCATGCAAATAGTCTCAGTGAGGTCAGTTAGGAAAACCATATGGAATCAGGGTGGCTTCTTGAATGACTCATTACACAAACAAGTTAACAATACAAACATGAGTGCTACATATAGACAGAAAATGTGAAGAGCAGCACTTGGCCTGCTAAGTTCCATAACACTTCCTCACTCAGACTGCTTCTCAGCCTCTTTGTACATTTTAATAGTTTTTTTTTTTAATAAGTTAAAATGATTTGTTTTGTTTCTCAAACAAGAGAAAAAAAAATCTTTGTTAAAAGCAGGTCTTTGCCTCAGTTTTATTAATTAGGAAAATGATAACATCTGATAACATCTTTTAATAATTTCTTCTGACATTGAAAACACGATAATGAAACTAGAGGGAAGTCAAAAGGGATATATTCAGGCATGGTTTTTCTGTACTTTCAAGGCTTCATATTGTGCTCGTGAAGAGTCACACAAATGCAAGCCTTAGTCAAGGAATCTAAGCAATTGTATCAGAAACAATTTACAAAATTGCATCCTCAGGAAGGATTGCCTGGTTCAAAAATCTTCCCAGCTCTGTTGACTGTGGGCAAATGCACTCTAGCTGATCTGTTAAGGGCTTGGTGAAAGGAATGTTCAGCAGTTATGGGAAAAACAGAGAGACACAGGTAAGTAAACTTGAAGTGTCAAATTGAAATAAAGAACTCGTTTTTACCTTGCTGCTCTTGACTAAAGTGCACAGAAACCTCACAGGCACCATTGAAGCCTCATAAAGAAGCTACTGCTGGGAGCACAAAGCTGGAGCTTGCAAGGAGTAGGACACATGGTCTTAAATACAGGCACACCCTGATGCGTCCAGTCTGAACTATTTACAACCCATCTCTGTAGTTTGGGTTTACTGTAGGTCTTGTTCCTTGCTATCCCAAAGGAGGTGGTAGAGCTGTACTTTGCTCTTGGATCACGTAGCCTGACAGGGAAGGCAGAGCAGTGTTTGTTTCTCTGTGGTCTCCTGATGAAAATAGGTGTGACACCCAGCTGTGGGATTCCCATCCAGCATCCCCAGGATGAGCCTCTTGTCACAGGTTTAGAGGACTAGCACTGTACAGAGCTGTCACTCCAGGAGTAATCATGATCCATCACTGCTTGGAGAGGAATTTTACCTTAGGTTTTGGACATGAGACTTCATGGCTTGTGTCATTTTGCACAGAGAATTGTATTGTCCAGAGAAACTGCAGATTTCCAATGAAAAAAGTGAATGTGTGAATTCATTACATGGGTATATCTTAGAGGAATTATTTTAGACACAAATAATAGGCAGGACAGGAAATTTGGGTACAATGTCTTTCCATATTTTTTTATCCAGCATATTTCCACTAAATAAATCCATTTTTTTATTTAATGAGTTCCCCAGGACTTGGAGAATAAAAGTTCATAGCCACACTGAATAACTGTATCAAAACAACTGTTGAGAATAACAAAAACAAATACTAGCTCCCTGACCCCCAAATAACAATCCCCTTCAAACAATTGTGTGGGAGGACACATCAGGGTGGGCTGTAGCTGCTGAAGCCATGGCTTGTGATGGGGGGCCCCAAACCCACTGCTCCAAAACACCAAGAGCTCCTGGAAGGGTGAGTTGTGCCCTCCCAAACACTTCTAGCAGGTGCATGGAGTGGAGAGCCCCAGACTGTCCAGGGGCAGAGGGAAGCTCGCTCAGTGTCTGACCTAGGAGAACAGGGGCTGGTTGTAGACAGCCATGGGGAACACCGTGGGCAGGACCCCCCATCCTCTGTGTCCCTGTAGTACCTTCCTGCTGACTGCTTGCCAGCTGTGGTAGTAATAAGGAATAAACCTTGATAGTTTTCCTAATTGGGGAATTTCTTATCCACATTTTCTTCGTCTGCTTCCTGAGCACATGCTTACCAGGCCTGTCCCACAGCCTGTGAGGGACAGAAATGGGAACCAAATGACTCAGGGGAGTCTGTGCCCCCACTGCTGTGAACTTTTCAGGGGACATCCCTATATCACTTCAAACTCCTACTTTACTGCCTGCTTGACAGGGATGGACCTTCTTGTTCCTTGGAAATATGCACGGTTGCAACTGATTACTCAGTGGGACTGTTTTTCTGGCAAAGGTACTTTTTTCTTGCTATCTTGTTGGCATTACAGTTTTTGAGAGCACACATTCATTTTCCACAGAAGTGTTTCCTAGTATAGATTTGTGGTTCTCCAGACACAGGTGGATTTCTGCAGCTTCTTTACTATAGGTTGAAAATGTGAATATTATCTAAAGAAACTTGGGCTGTCAAAAAAGAAATCACATGTAACGCAAAATCTTGCTGCTTGGAGCCTGTCAAAACTAATTTGCTATTTTGGGTGGCATTCAACTGCCAGAAGTAAGAATTTGATGGGCCTTTTTTCACACCTTCAAAGAGCTTTAAACAGCTCAAAAGCCCAACTGGGGAAAACATCAGGGAGGAAAATATAAACAAGTGTGAGTGCAAATAAGAAAGGAGCAGGCACTAGGAGAAATGACTTCTCTGAAGCGCGATGGCAGCCAGGGAATAACAGTGCAAATGCACACTGCACTGAGAAATAGTTACCTTTTAACTCTTTGTCATGGGTTAAAGTAATTACTGTGGTGAAGTAACTGCATGTGGACTCTTCTACCGACGTGACAGAAATTAAAATGGCTGTAGGAATTTAGCACTGATCATCAGTGCTGGCAAATTATGCCTCTCACTGAGTCACTGTCACTTGCAAAGGCTCTAATTGTGCTATATAATTTTCCAGCGAAAAGTAACAAAAAAGAAAATACATATCGCTTTATTATAAGATTTTTTTTTAATAGGGGTTAATTTGATTTGTTGTTTCACCTTTCTCAGTAGAAATGCCTTTCATACATAGGATTTATCAAGCACCTTTGATGTGCTTGACCCCTGAAGAAATGAACTGCATTTCACAGATAGAGCTACTCACATTTATAATTTTTTGTTGCTACTTTGTGGTGAGGTTTTGGTTGGGTTTGCTTAATTTCTGCAGTATTTAATTATACCCTTGCTCTTAAATCACATTTATAAGCAGGAGGCTTCCAGCAGAGTTAATCATGAAACCGCCATGTTTCTCTTTTGTCAAGAGCCAGCTGGGTCAGGTTCTGTCTAGCCCATGCAGGTGCTAGAGACAGATGTCCAGCTCCTCCCTCCACTGTGAAGCTCAGCAGAAGTCACAAGCAAGTGTTGGAGGACCTGAGAGCCATCAGTGATGAGAGTGCACTCTTCCCCTTGGATGGGGGCTGACCCGGCTCCTTGTTTTAGGGGAACAGCTGCCAGAACAAGATTCACTTTCCTCTTGTGCTCTTGATGTCCTGGGCATCAGGAGGCTCCATTGTGTCCATCTTTTTATCTGGCTCCTGACCAGCTGTGTCCAACAGGGTGTCCCAGCATTGAGCAGTAGCAGCCAAAGGGCCATAGCTCAGGATCTGTTGAAGATGCTCTTGCCATGGTCCTGCTCAGCACAGGGCTGAGAAGCTGATGCAGAAAGGTGATAGAGAAGTCTGATGTGAGACTGGCATACCTCCAGCCAAAATCAGAGTCTTGGAAGCCCTTTCTCAGTTGCTGCTAAAACCTGGCATCTTAAAACACAGTTTTGTGTGGGGTTTTTTTGTTTGTTTGTTTTATTTGTTTGTTGTTTGTTTTTAATCTTGCAGTATGACTGTCCTTGGGGACCTGAATCCTTACAGAAGGTACAGCAGCAGGCCAGTAGCGCCAAGGCACACTAAAGGCAGGCTAAGGAGAATGCCTCCATGAGGTTTAGTGCTGGGGCATTTCTCCCTGAACTCTTCAGTCCTCAGCCTAGAGCAGCTGAAAAGAACATTTCTGCAGAAGTGGTACTGGGCACCCAGGAAGGAACCGTGTTAGTTCTCAAGCTGCACGCCTTTGGTCACACTGGGATGGCTGTAATATATAACTGCTGTGAAGCTTCAGTTAACCAGCCCACTAAATGTTAATGACAGTTTACATTTTCCTCTTTCATATTGCTGCTAATCAATTTGAATAACAGATTACCATGGAAGGCTGAATTAAACTATCTGTGACATTAATTCTATTTTTGTTTTATGTTTAATGATATAAAGCTGCTAACTACGTTGTAGTTACTAGTGATGGATTTTCAAGAAAGCAAAGCTGTTACAAGTTTCCTTAAAAACCAAGTGGATTGGAGGATATTTAGTGGGATTTTTTCCTTGCAGATTTAGGTCCTGCCTGGGAATATGTGGGGGCATAGAATAAGGTGATGGATAGAAGCTTCGTAGCGCCAAACATTTTGTTTTCTGATTATTGTTGAGGTGTGATGCTACTTTGGAAGAAAGAATGTGCATGCAGGGAACCTAAGAGCCAGAGAACAGAGACATGGCACAACCACCTCATGAGGTGTTTTTCTGGCATCACTCCAGCTCTGAGCCTGCAAAAGAGCGTACACAAGCTGTGGGTCCTGTCCGTCATCTCTACCTCCTAGAAAAATGTTCACTGGTTGTGGACATTCACTCAAACCCCCAAATTGTACATTGATGGATTATTTAGAGTGTGACTGTCATTCTCATTAAGAAGAAAATTAAGAATCTCTCTTGCCAGAGGAAGACAGAAAGGGTTGGCTATTTATTCTCTTTAACTAGAGTCACAAATAATTATGTCTCTTTCTAAAACCCTTAAGAAACATTGAAGTGGTAAATCGAAAAGTGGTAAACTGGCTCAGGAGAGACATAAATTTCTGGAATGATCCATGGAGTGACGAAGTCAAGATGAGAAAACTGTGGAAGACAGAGTCTAATAAGTGTATCATGGATAAGAGAAAGATTATCCCTTAATCTTGAAAAATAAGTTCAAGAGATAAGGTTTGATGCTTTAATTTGTTGCTCTATCAAAGAGCTGAAAAGAAACTGATTTCATACACTGTTCTTCCTGCACTTTATGTTGGATGTAGTCCTTCAGTTCTTTGATTCAGCTCTTCTTCAAAGACTCGAAAAGATTCCTTGGCATAACTCTTTCCCCAAAAACATGCATTGTCTTTTGCTGCTATTGCATATTTTCTGCTACAGTGGAGGTTGCAAGACATAGCTTGGTGTTTCTGTTGCTTTTGAGAGAGGTCAACTGATCACACAGTTGTGGTTTAAAGTCAGTCCCCAGGTGCTGAGAGAGGAAACAACTTTCTGTCAAGACAGGTTGATGGAATCACTGTTTGGAACACTACCTAGTGAAAATAAAAGCTTTTCAGCATTGGTGAATTCCTTTGTCCCCCTTGCAGTTCCTGGCAAGGGGAATTAGTGAAAAAGGCTCTCTTTGAGGACTGATCAAATACTGAAATTCTTTGGCATTCATTATTTCTCAAATATCACATTACATTTTACAAATTTCACTCAAAGATTCAGGTATAAATAGAGGGATGTTTTCCAACTCTAAGACCTCTGGTGTTTCCTAAGTTTATTTTTCACTCGTGGGTTTCTACATCCTTACTTTTCATAATACACTCTGGAATCCTCATGGGATATTCCACTACTTTTTAACGGTCAAGATAACTGTAACAAAGTAAATATGAGTAGGTCAGTAATACACTTGGGCTATGAATAAGAGTGTTTTTAATGCATCTTTCATTATAAAAAATCTCCTCATTTGTCCTTTTTAGCTGGATGGCTTTGGTTGAAAGTGAACAAGTCTATTGACTCATTAGAAACATAGAACATCGAGACTTTTTTCTCTGACTGTCATTTTCACATTAAAAAAGGCTAACACTTCAATTCTGAAAGCAAACACTCAGTATTGCAATTTTTGTAATTATGATGGGAATACTCATGGTAGTGTTTTCAACTTAAAACCCAACTTCTGGAGATGCGGTCTCATAATCCATTGTACTTTTATTTTACTTGTTACAACATCAGTGAATACCTTAGGTTCTGTTAAAGCACATACATTCTATTTATGTCTGTATCTTCTAAGTGTGAGTTGAATTTGTGATTTTACATTCAAAGTCTGATTGTACTTTATAGTTTGATTTTTCTTTTTAATGATTGTTCAGAACAATTTTCATTCTGACATTTTGTTGCAGTGTAACACATTAGTCAGTACTAGCAGACCATTTTCTGTGCTTGGAGAGATGCCAGTGCACCTTTAAAGGTGCTTTGAGCATGCAAATGAAACCTACAGCAGCTCTTGGCCAGGTGATTGTCAGTGACACAATGGAAACCTCGAGGTGAGGGGCAGCAAGAGACACCAGAAACCAGCTGCAATTGGCAGGGATTTTGCTGAAGGGGCTTATCCTCGAACCAGCAGGCTTCTGTTGTCTCTTACAATCTCTTCTCCGTCACAGGCAGCTTTTCCCTAGGCACAATATGCGTGGTGGGTTACTGTTTGGAGCACCATATGCAGGTGGATTTCCCCAGAGTCTCTGGTGCTGCAGCAAACACATCCACACACCTCAGGACTCCTGCTGTCCTGTGCAGGGGTATTCTCATGTTAGCTCAGCCTTGGTCATGACTTACAGAACACCAGCTTTGGCTGGCACTCAGCAGTCCCTTTTCTGTGGTAGGAAAAGAACTTAAAAATAAACCCACCTGTGCAGCCAGGTGAGTCCCTTGCACACTGAGCCTTGCTGAGCTAAGGAAGGTGCTGCCTCCAATTACTGCTGCACAGCCCTCTTCAGTAACTGATCCAGTGAGAAGAGACTTTCCTTTTGTGACAGCTCTTTCAAATCACAGAAGATGAGGAATACGCAACAATAAAAATATCTACCTCTTGTGAAAGCTTTGCATCCCCACAGGTGACATCCCCTGTGCAGACCACACACTGTGTGATAGTCTTGTCGCAGGGTCACCTCCCTACTGCAATGACCTTCAAGTGCTCCAGCCACTCATCAAGATCATACTTGTTGTTAGCAAAATATAGAACTGATTATAATTAACCAAGATAAATAATTTGAAATGGAAATGTAATGGAGATGAAACAATGAAGAAATGAATATTGAATCTAATACTTCAAATTAAGATTACTTTGATTCTTTTATATTAATTGCCAAAGCTTAAATATGCAACAGGGTTCAAATTTAGGAAGACAATATTGGCACCCTTGAGACATTCTTTAATGGTTTTATTGCAGCAGCCAGACAGTGACATGCCATATAAGATCTGTGAGCCTCCACAGCTTTGTTCAGGTGGAAACTCTAGAATACAGAAAAGACCAGTATGAAAATTTCTCCTGGCTTCCACTGGTCCAGAATGTCACCATTTATACTCTAGTGACAACAGAGAAACACTTGGCAAACTTGTTTTCCAATTACATGCAGAAATATTTTCTTCTCAGTTACAAACAATTAAGAACAAGAAACTGTTTTCTATATACCCTTCCCCATAGCCCCTAAAGCTTACTTATATAGAAAAGGAATATTTATACAGTGGGGTTTTTTAAAGCCACTGTATATAATTTTGCTCTCAGCAAAAGATACTCCATGGGATTTAACCACTTTTCTTTTTCTTTAAACAAAGTCAACCAAGAACCTTTCTTGATTTCAGCTTCCACATACCATCCTAAACAGGCCTGTAGGCAGGGGATATTCTGGGCATGTGATGTACTACTAATGTCTCCTCAGGAAAATAGAAGGCCCAGCCTACCAGAGGACTTGGCACAGCAGGTTGATACAGCTGGGAGCCATGTGATGAGAGGCTGGTGCCCAGACATCTCTGATTCTCCCAGGCTACAACACATGCCAAAGTGCATTGCGTTCCCAGGGGTCAGTAGGCAATGGTCTCAGTTTGTAGAGTTGGAACACAAGTGCTCCTATTCCAGCTGCCCACCACATGGGGGCTTGCTGAGAGTGCAAGGGGATCATCAGTGTGTGATCTGAGACCAGCACATAACAAATATCACCACTGTCAAGTGTTAAATCACTCTGCTCACATTTTTATCTTTATGTGTATCTTTAAAGAGCTACTTGAGCTGAACCGAGTGAAGCCTCTGGGCTGGACTGAAGGGTGCAGAGCAGCAGAACTTGTCAGGTGCTCTGGAAGAAGCTTGTCACCTTCCATAATGGGAGGGTATTTCTCAGTTCTTATCTGAGATACTTCATGGTGTAACAGCAGCAAAATCAAGGCTAAACTTTGCTGAGCCACTGGAACTTACACACCTTTATCACAGGTAAGGGAGGAGTTGGCTGACAGAAATATGGGAGGACAGCTCATTTTCTTTGTTGTAGTTACCCCTTCATGGTGAAAACAGTGGCTGTTTCTGTTGAAAGAATTCTCACAGAGATTGAGGGCTGTCCACATAGCCGAATTCTGACACAGAAAGAATCAGCATCATCTTATTGCCCATGACTTCATGATGTAATCTTCTTTCTATGGGGAAAGTGGAGAAGAAGCAGCCTGTTCTCACATAGTGCTGATAGTAGCATGCAGGACCTCCCTCAGTGAGGGTCTTGACGGACTGTGGCAGCCTGAAACACTAAAGCAGGGGCAAGGGCCTCAAGGGCAGCATGGCATGCCTGGCACAGCCTGGCAGAGGGTTTTCAGCAGGTCAGCCTGAGATCCCCTGCTGTGCCCTCATCCTGCCACATACAGGTCCCAGCACTGTGTCAGCTGGATGTCACTACTATCAAGCCCCACTGGTGGCTGTAGCAACCATGGAGCCTCCAGCTAGGACACACAAGTGGCACAGCCCTGGTCCCTCTGGGGCACTAGTGGAGCTGGGTCAGCTTGCCTAGGAGTAGCTGATCATGCCGCTGCCTCCCACAGAGCCTGGTCTGTCCCAAACACCTGGCCTGCCCTTACTTCTGGTGGGCTTCACAGCTGGCTGTCTAAAATAGCAATCCTCATTAATGCTAATTATCAGTAATTAGTCATTAGGCCCTCAAAAGCAGGCTAGCAGGGGATGGGGATGAGTGCACTGATAGGTACAGCAATGGTGCTGTGTCCTGCCCCACTGGGGCTGCAGTCTGCTATCCATTTGACACACTGGTCTGGAACACAAACCAGCAATAAATGAATCCCTGCATTCCCTAGGGTGACCTCTCCCTCTGCCTTGGGGGATGAGCTCCTGCTCATGGGCTGGTGGGTTGTACGAGCCCTGCGGAGGCACTGAGCCCCAGAAACATCCCCTTGAGTACCCAAGAGCTAGCAGGGGCCCCATCGTCTGAGTCTGGCATTGTTGTCTAATTATTTTAGAATTACTGAGCACAGAAGGGCTGACCGGCGGATTTTCTGGGGAAATAGAAAATGTATATGCTTTGGCTCACATTCTGAGCTCCTGCTTCAGGAAGATGTGATAGACTTATTGTGGCAAAATAGATTCCTTGCACTGTAATTTTTCAGTTTGCTCCAATATGACTTTTTGTTCACATCACGCAAAATTCGGACTCACAGGCGCATGGTGCAGTTCAGGCTCCATGATGCCACTGGTGCATGTGGGGCAGGGCAGGGACACCAGTGTCCCCACGGTGTGTGGGCACTCTCCACCAGCCCTGGTGCACAGGGTCAGTCTCAGCCACCTTTGAGCTGTGCTGGTAATAATAGCAAAAAGAAATGTTTAGCACTGGTACAGGCAGTAATGTACATCTAAACATACAACTCCAGTGTTACAGTATTACAACTTTCAGCGTTACACTCATTGACAAACGTAACAGCCTGTAAGTGGACTCTGGACTTTAATTCTGACTTTAAAAAAAATTTTTCCTAAGACTTCAGTTTTGATGTAGAAAGCATAATTAATCTTCTACTAAACTATATTATGCTTCCAAAGCTTAAAAATGCATTTAAAATTTTGTTTATTGCAATTTTTAATCCTAAATTTCAAAGAAAGAGATGTCATGACTCACACCTGCTTGTATCATCTAGCATTATTCCCAGAAAGACTAATCAACAGATTTGATGCAAAAGATTAATTACAGTTCTCTCCAGAGAGAATTTGTTTATGAAACAATCAGCCATATGCAATTTCTTGACTTACCATGCCATGTCTAATGGCTTCTTGAGGGAGTGTAACTGTTTGTTTATGTTTTCGCACAATTACTGCAGCTGAGACACAGCTTTTAGGGGAGAGGTAGAAGTTGAAAGTGCTTGAAGTATCTCTTTTGTCTGATGCATTGAGGAAAGAAGCTTTCTGTGAAAGCAAATGGAGCTGGATTCTGCATTTACTTTCAAGATAAAAACCCACAGCAGACCCTTTTTGACTCTGTTTGCAATGAGCACTTTGCTGGACACAGATTGTGCAACAGTGAAGGCAATCTTCGCTGGGAAGCTGAACTCTGTGCTCACAGGGCATGATTGGGGTAGTGCAAACCAAACATGTGAATATTGATCCAAGGGAAGGATAGTGTGCTCAGCACAGGTTGGGATTTGCCTCTACACCCAGCCTAAGTGGGAATTCAGGGATCACCACCTGTTGAAGGACAAACAGATTTAAATGGTGGGTGCTGGGAGTGGGGGTCCTGTGGACCCCTGTGAGCAGCCAGCCATACATAGAGGTATAAAGTCACAAGGACATTTTTAAAAAGATTGTCTCCCAACTTTAGATTTCTGTTCAATTCATTTAAAATATAATTTCACGTGAAAAGACAGCTCATGAGATAAAGACAGCCAAGAGCTAATTCCCCGTAGCAGCATGGGACTGCATAGCAGAGTAACAGCTCATTTAAAATTAACAGATACATAAATTGATGCATTATTCAGTGGATTTTATTTGTAGTTTATGGTGTTACAAATCATTGTATGGTTCTGTTTTAGTCCATTACACAAATATTTGATTGTACTTTTCAGCCTCTTGGGGAAAAGCAACACTCTAGGGTCTTCTAGTCTGGAGCTGGAGTGCTGCTGAGATAATAGAATCACACAGATTCACATAATCTCTTAAGGTGGAAAGGACCCAAAAGGATCACCAAAGTCTAACTCCTCTGTGTCCTTGCAGAGTAAGCCTTTACTCAAACCATCCACTAGAATATTTAAGCTCTGAAAATTAGCCTGCAATTCTATCAGGGCAACATCCCTTTCGCAGCGTTGCATGTCTGTACTTACTTCTAAAAATAGGTAGTTTTGATCCTCTCCTCTAATAAACTTTTAATTGCTTCCTAGTTATTAGTATTTGAAATATGTTTGTTCTCCCAACATGACCCACCTTTTGAGGATATCTTGGCACATAGTTAATGAACACTGACAATTCTATTTACATGTATATACAATGAACATTACATGTATATATTACATATTGATGAAATATTATATATTTTCTTTGCAGACATGTAAAATATATATTCTGTGTACAATATATGTGCACGTATTTTTTAAACCATCTACAAAAATCATGTACAGTCAGAGATGTTTTAACTGTAAAGAAAAGAAAGACAATCCCACTGCATAATCTAGTAACAACAGCCTAATAAATCAGCTTTTATTCCCAGCCTTCTTTCTTTGTATACCTGGAAACACATTTTACCTAGTATTTAAAAAGCAGGACATTTATGAAGAATTGCATGAATCTCAAATTGCTTAAAGCGCAATTTCAGTGCTAGAGCTTAGCATTTGCAGGATCACAAGTGATAAAGTTTCATATGCTGTCAATTCCTTAACATTCTCTACTGCACAGACACAGACAATACTGATTTATGGAAACCATTCAGCAGTCTGTTAAATTTAACAGTGAAAGGGGAATTCAGTGGGCCTGGCAAACAACTTTAAAGATTTCTAATTGTGCAATAAATTAGGAAAATAGACACTGTAAAAAGGGTATAACTCTTTTCTTGGTTTTGATTCTTTTGTTGTTTGCTTTTTTTCTCAGAAAACTTTTAACTTGTTTTGATGAAATCACTAAAATTTACTGTAATTTACTGTATGACATAATACCAACAGACAGGACATGTATAGAGATAAAACTCTACAAATTCAGGCTTAATCTCCACAGGATGCATTTTAAATGGATTCTAATGGCTTCCCACATCCATCTCCGATGTTAAGGAAGACTGACATACAGTCAGAAGCAAAAGTCCTGCAGATGAAAAATTAAAAGTAAACTTGTGAGATGCAATAGAAAAGAGTCTCTCTGTCCTCAGCTGTGGAGAGTAAACCCAGTACTATTAGCAGAAAAATGCAAAAACTACCTGGAAAGATTCCACAGGATTTTTCAGAGTTCCTTTGAGAAGTACTGAAAGCATTACAGAATGTCTGGAAGAGTTACTGGTCACGCTTCAGAAACAGCAGTGCCCTTTGCTCTCCAGGTGATCCCCGAACTGCAGCATCTCCCTGAGGACAGCCCAGCACAGCCCCATTGACACCAGTCCTGGGGATTCCTGGCCCCTTGGACCGTCCTGTATCTCAGTGCCTGTGCGGGGTTCAAACTCACAGGCTGAGCACTGAGGGGAACAACTCCACCTTCTGCTCCCATTCTGTGCTTTGGAGCTCCAAGTGATTATTAGCCCAGAGTATTCTCACACAGTTACAGCCTTCACAGCTGGCACTCTGTCTTCCTGTTTTAATAAAATATAGATAAGGTTGGACACTTTTAAAAAAGCTAAATATGATTTATTGAAGGAATTATACTGGCACTTTGCATTACAATTTTACTGCCATCTTAGAAAGTGTCATTTTAACATAATTGCTTCACAAGTAATATAGAATGGTTGCAGATATATATTATGTAATCACAAAAAAGCATTAATAAAGAGGCTTTTCCCAGCCTTTTGAGGGATTTCATTTTTCAGGCAGTGAAATCTCTCTAGAGCTAAGCTAATCAATGTCAGTTTTAATGTGGAAAATATTTTTAATCAGTTGCTTTGATCCCAGGAAATGTCGGATGATTTTTTTTTTTACCCTGAAGAAAGATCAGTTAGCAAACCAGCTAGTCAGAGGCGAGGAGCTCTTGTACCAGTATTGGTGTCTTGACTAACATCTTGTGAATCTGGATGTGTATAGATGTCTTTTAGAGCCTTTGTTTGGTATATTTGTCGTTGTTCTCACACATCCAAGAGACACTTGCCTGCAAGGTCTGTCCAGCCTAGTGTGCTCTCCTGGAACCTTCCATCACCTCAGAAGGCTCTGAAGGAGGTGGATCCCTTTGCGTGCTGCTGAACCGTCCCTTCTACAAGCTTTAATGATGAATTTTAGCCACATTATTATCCCACTTAAACCAGGACTAAATAAGGAGTAGCTGCCCTTTGAATGAAACCCAGTGTTTTGCTATGGTCTGTATGTTTATTTGTGTGTATGGATGCTGGGAAAACCCAGGCCTGAATAGCGTGGAATGAGTGATGCAGGGTAATCCAGATGTCAGGGAACAGCATTACTGAGTGAAAGGGGATAGCGTTAGTGAGGTTTGGGAACGAGCAAACACAAATTACTGCAAAGTTTGCTATTTTCCGCAGCTTTATTTCTCCCTCTCAGCAGCTCACATCAATCTAAGTGTACAGTGGCAGACAGCTGGGGGATCAGATGGTATTACATGAAAATGATACAAGCCACAAAAAGAATAAATGCTTTTCTATCTTTCTGTCAGTGGCCTTGGTAAAGATCAAGTATCAATAAATAACATTTAGCTCCACCAGGCAGATGACTGCACGCTACTTCTATCTGAGGAATATGAATTTGAGGAGATCACAGTCTGTAACCTCATTCAGTTCTCTGAGATATTGAGCTGGGAGAGTTGAGTTGTTCACAGCAGCAGGACCTGGTCCCTTGCCTCCACCCCCTACCAGGCTTTGTCCCATCCACTGGGGAATTGGTGTTGGCCATCATGCTTTGGAAGCTGGTTTAACTTCTTACCAAAATTTGGATAGCCTATGTATCTTAATGTCCCAGCAAGTATGTTAATGTGACTTGTGAAAATTGTCAGTATGTGGACAGCAAAAAAAGTTGTGCCCTAATTTACATGAGTTTATGCCATGTATGAAGTTCAATAAACTAGGTGACTGTTTCACCTAAGACAAGGGTTAATTACACAACTAAAAGCAGCCAGTCTCTGTGGTAACCAGAGACCTCTCCAGAGATAAGTCAGAAACTGAGCTGCAGAATTTGCAATTTCAGTAGTATCTGAAGAAGGATCAGTTACAGGAAAAAATAAAAAGAAATTTCCGAGTAAAAAACCTATGTTTTCCTGCCTCTTAAGCCAGTCTGCATAAAGAACAAACTGAGCGTTTTGCAGATGAAGTGGTGATTGGGGTGTCCCAGTCCTATGACTCAGTATGTGAATGTTCTTGTCTTATGTTTGCTCTGCTGATTTGTGCAGTATAACAGAATCTCAGCTTCTTGCTCTGTGCATGTGGGAGACAATGTACTCATTACTGATTCCTATTTTTAGTGCTGCCAGCAATACTCCATGGATCCACAGTAGTGAGCACAGTCTCTATGGTGTCTGCCCTGTCACCCCTGGCCCTGCTCAGCACACAGGTCCTGGAGCACTTGGTGCTGTGGCACAGCTGCACACAGGTGGGATGCTGAGTCCAGCCCTGCACTGCTCTGAGCTCCTGGTGACCATCCCTGTGCTGGGACGATGTCACCTCCCACACCTGGGGGCTGGCAGAGCTCAGCTCCCTCAGCCCTTGACACTGGGTGCATATCTGGAGCTGAGCCTCAGGGAGGTCCCAGCTGGGGACAGGCACTGAGGTGGTGGGTCATTCCTGAGCCCTGCCCAGCTGCACATTATAATGCCTGTCTTGGAAAACAGTAGTCTGGGCCTGGATGGAAATAAGTCAAGGAGATCCTTGGCTAAATTTGGAGTAGCTCCAGCTTTGAAAAATATGGCCAAAAAATGCAAAGTGAGAATCTCTCTCAATACATGAGGCAAAGTGGATTTTAAATCCTTCCTTCCAGTTCAGATCTGGTCCCTAAACCACTCTTGATCTTGAAATGGACACTGATGCCACTACACAAAGTCCGGGGAATGATATATCTAAATTCCTAAAAGGGATACAGGTCCTTAATTTACACACACACACACACACACACACACACACACACACACACACACACACACACAGAGACATATTTTGCAAGAGAAAATTAATAGTGGAGAGGCAAGAAATGTAAATTGAATAAAAATTATTTAGGTTAATCATGACCAGAGGTGCCTGTGATGGTCTTCAAAGGCTACAAAAAGATGGTGGAGTGAATGGATAACAAGATGACAAGCAAAATTTAGTTTTGACATATGCAAAGTAATTTGCACAGAGGAATTAATGAGAACAACTTATACTCCTAGCTAGGTACTAAATTAACTGTAACAACCCAGGAAAAAAAAAAAAGTCTGCACCAGTGGAAGAGCTCAAAGAGTCAACACGTAGCTGCTTTCTAAGGAGGAAGAATCATTAGAATGCAGAGGGAACAGGATAAAATAACACTGGAAGTATTGGAAAGCTGTCAAATAAATCAGTGTTACATGCTCACCTGAAAGAATGTGTTCAGTTCAAGTCACTGTGTCTCAAAAAGGACATAGACAGAAGAGCTGAATTCAGAGATGAGTTCTGGAAATGACTAAATGCTTGGAGAGAATCTACAGGGTCTGCAGGGCCAAAATGGCTTGAATTTATTGTTAGATGAAAAGATTAAGTGGGAGACCTGTAAAATATAAGATGTAACAAGCAGTGTTGTGAAATCAAATTGTAGGTGTCTGCACACCTTTTATCATGGAGCAGAAAACAGAAGGTCTGTCACTGCATAAAGGTGGAAGCAAGTTCAGGAAAACAAAGCCAGGGATGTAGTTTTCCACACTTTTGGCTGGTGAGACTCACTGCTGGGAATTGTCAATAAGGCCAAAAGGCGTTCATGGGGATAATAGGAACCTCCAGACATACTCTGAGGATTAAAACCCAAGCAAAACCAATGCAGCAGATAAATGTGTTTATGCCTCAAGGCTCGAGCTGGGATCTGGTTGTTGTTGGAGACACCCACAGCATTGGCAGTGTCTGAACGTCACCCGCTGTGGCCCTGTTCTGGGGAGCGGGATGCAGGCTCAGCAAGGTTGGGTGGCCAGGACTTCTCTGGGAATCCTGTTGGGCTTCCAGGACAGGACAGACAGCAGAATAGCACCACAATAGCTCAAGGGCTGGTCCTCCTTGGGTCTCAGACAGTGCCTCCTGTGACCCTCAGTGCGGGTACCAGCATGTGCAGGGGCACTGCCAGCCTTGCACCTTCAGGCAGGATTTTCTGCATATCCTGTGCAGGTGAATCCTCCCCCCAGGCAGTGAGTGTTGCACTGGGGGGCTGCAGCAGGAGTGGACCTCACAGCGGTTCCACTGCTGGTGTACTGTGGAAGTACCTGTCTGTACCCTGAGGCAGAAAGAACCATCAAAAGTAAAGGCAGAAGGTCAGAAGTCTTCTAGAGGCAGGTTCATCCATGGGAAAAGTTTTGTTTTGCTGGTTAGGGGGCTGCAGAGGATTTAAGAGTGACCAGGAGGTCTGGCCTTTAACCTGAATTTCTCTAGTACCAGCAACATGAATTTGTTTTCTTCACTGTAGGAAAGAAGGGGAAAATCAGTATTTGTCAAATGGAAAAGACCAAAGCCATTAAGGAGGAAATTTTTGTATTTTTTTCAAGCCTCAGTTTGCAACAAATAATAACAATTTGAAAGCATGTTGAGAATTCCCCTTCAGGTATAAACTCTAACAACATCTTAATTTCACTATTGAGTAAACTAGAGTAGTCTCAAAAAACTGTTCTGAAGATAATGTCTTCATTTTTTTTGACACAATTCACTGTGTATAAGTTTCAGAAATAATTAATTACAGTGCAGCATGTAATGATTGGCACACCATGTGGTACCTGTCATCACCACCACTCCCGTAGAAGGGACCCCTGGTGATGAGAGTATCAGCTTACTCAGACTGTAGTAGGGAAAGAAAACACAGGAGAGCTCAGAAAGAAGGTTTTAGTGGGTTAGCCCTGGCTGAACACCAGCTACCTATTAAAGCTGTTCTCTCCCTCCCCTCTGCAACTGGACAGAGGAGAGAAAATACAATAAAGGATTCGTAAGTTGAGGTAAGGACCGGGAGAGATCACATATTGATCACCATCATGGGCAAAACAGATTCAAAGTGTGAATATTGATTAAATTTATTACTGACAGGCTCAGAACAAAAGAGTGAGAAGTGAAATTATGTTAAACACTCCTTCCTTCCTTGCTTCCTTCCTTCCTTCCTGCCTTCCTGCCTGCCTGCCTGCCTTTCTTTCTTCCTGCCTCCCTCCCTCCCTCCCTCCCTTTCTAGAGATGATAATGGGTGACTGTCGGGGAGAGGAGTTGGAGTCCTTCCCAAGGGTCTCCCACGGGAGACAGTCCTGCACGAAACAATTTGGTGTGAGTCCTTTTCAAACAGTTCTTCACAATCCACTGTCTCATGGATCACTTTTCCATGGGGTCCAGTCCTTCATGAATAAGCTGCTTCATTGTGGGTCCCCAACAGGGCCACAAGTCCTACCACATAAAACCTGCTCCAGTGTGGGCTCCTCTCTCCACAGGTTGCAGGTCCCTGACAGGACCCTGCTCCATCATGGGCCTCTCATGGGGTCACAGCCTCCTTCAAGCATTCCCCTGCTCTGGTGTGGGCTCCTCCATAGGCTGTGGGGAGATATCTACACCCTGATGGCCCTCCACAGGCTGCAGGGGGACAGCCTGCTCCAGCATGGTCTGCACCATGGGCTGCAGGGGAACACGAGCTCCAGTGCCAGGAGTACCTCCTCTCCCTCCTCCTCCACTGATCTTGGTGTCTATGATGTTGTTCATATATTCTCACTCTGCTCTTCCCTGGCTGCAATTTTCATCTGTGCAATAACTTTTCTTCCCTTCCTAAATAGGTTATTATGGAAGCATTGTTACCATTCCTAATTGGCTCAGCCTTGGCCAGCTGCCAGAAGCCTGTCCTGGAGCCAGCTGGCATCGACTCCACCAGACACGGGGAAGCTTCTGGTAGCTTCTAACAGAAGCCACTCCTGTAGGCCCCCTGCAACCCAAACCTGGCCACAGAAACCCAATACAAAGGTCTATTTTCTGAAGTGTTTCCCTATGTAAAACCTCTCCCACTGGCATTTAAATGTAAAATTATGTGTGGTGCGTTGTCTGGGAACTGGGGAGGCATAAAAGGATGGGGTCAAAAAGGAACACTTGCTCATGCCTTTGTTAGACTCAGCACTACCAAAATGGAAATTACCTGTTTTGTCTTGTCTTCTGTGGTTAATATTATGTTTCAGAATAACAAGGATTTGTTCTTTTTTTTCTCCTATCCTTAAATACCCCAATTAAAGCCCCACTGTCTAAATTCCAGGTCCCTCAGCCATCAGTGTGCCTGACCAAACAAGGCTTCTGTGGGGAAGGATGCTGAGGAAAATCCCATCCCCATCTTGTACCACCCTGTCTTCCTATGTGAGGTGGTTTATTTTTCCTGGAGGGAAAGTCCCAGTTTGCATTTGGGACTAAAGAAGGTCCGACCAGAATAATCACACAGCGAGTGTGAGACACTGGAGGCTGCATCCCTGAGCTAGCAGCTTACAGGGACTAAAGAGGAAAGAGCAAAATGGACCAGAAAGGTGCACTTTCAGTTTGGAAAGTGGTTGCTAGAAAATAAGGGAGAAGCAGACTGAAGGGAATGAAGCCAGTAGGTCAGTGCTGTTATAGGAAAGGAGTTTAGGCTGGTGTTTCAAACAACACATTCAGTTGTCTTAGAGTCAGGAGAAGGGGAATGCCTAAAGTATGTAAGCTGAGACTGAGAGCCTTGAAAAACTCCTAAGGAATCTGGAAGAATAAAATAAGCTCCTGTGGAGAAAGAGCTTGTGATAATATTGCCTTGAACTTCCCCGTAGACTTCGGTAGAAGAGGCATCAAAATGCTAAAGGAAAGATCAAAACATTTTAAAATATTTTCCTCTTTGCAAAATTACACAGACCATTCTTGTTATATGTAAATTCAGTGTTTTACCTTGTGGTAATGCCTAAACCTCCTGGCTGTTTATAAAAGAATGAGTAAATACAGACGTGAGATTTCAGAAAGGCAAACCCAAATCTGCCCTCTGTCGGCCATCTTTCTCTCAGCTTTAGTGCACATTCTTGTCCACAACGGCTCATCCACATTGGGATCCTGCAGCAGGGTGCAAGCCAAAGCAGGGCAGATCTACTTCACATCCTGGAATTGCTTCTGACTATGTTACTCCAAAGACAAGAAGGGACTCTGACATTGGAATCCCCTCTTTCTTCTCAAAGATATGCAATGTCAAATATTCAGTGGGCATCAGGTTCTGATATCACATGGAAATCCCTTCAGTGTCTGCTCCAGATCATGTAACACTCTTCTGGTGAGACACATGTGCCCTTAGTAATGCATAATGAATTCATGTTCTAAAAGATGTGCAAGATTCATTCCTTCATATATTTTCACACATAAAAAGCATGACATTTACACTTTGAGCAGTGGGACAGAGGGAGAAGCTGGTCTGGGTTTTTTTTCCCTCTCTCCCTTGCTTTTACAGCATTACTGTTCTCTTTACAATGTGATTATATGAGCAAGAAATTGGATTACCGAGAGCAGCCAGCTCACATTTCCTCTGTTTAAAAGAGCTGTGAAAATCTTTATATCTGTGCCAGGAAAGAAATAGAGATACCATAAAGTAAGTTTCTGGGCTGATACATCTTCAATCTGATTATCCATATGAACACAATTCTGTTCAAAAGGACCACATTTTCCATTTGTGAAGGACACCTTTCTATTTCATGGATTTGAAATATCTGTTGATGTGAAATGCTCTGCCTCCCTTTTCTCAGAGCTCTGTCCCTGGGGTTGCCCTCTGCAGATGTCACATGTGTCCATGGAGGAGCCCTCACATCATCGCTCTCTGTGCTGGGGATGTGGGTGCTTCTGAAAGCAGGAGTCAATTCACAGACCTGCTGTTGTAAGTGTGCTGATGGCAGTGAATGTGGGGGTGGTCATGCACTGTTGTGTGTGTGTCTGCGTGTGGATTTCCCCCCCAAAGACAGCAAAACTCTGTCTAACTCTGATAGATTTCTCGGTATTTATTTTGGAGAACACTACTTGGATAATGGACAGAAACAGAATGTTACCAAATATATAGTTTCAGTCCTGTTCCATTTATTTACCGATGCCTAACTGAGCAGCATGAGGTGAGCAGTTGATAACGAGGGTGCCTGGTCTCAGGTTACTGTGAGAAACATGAAACTGATACTATATAGCTCTGGGGTTAGATTCATAAACTTCCTCCACATAAGCAAAGCTGAAGTACATTTTCTGCATGTGAATTGACTAAAAATGAATTCAAACTGGTGTTTCAAATTCCTTGTCTTTCATATACGGAAGGGGAATAAAGTGGATTTAAATGTTTTCCTTAAATATTTATTGTGATTCTATCAGTCTCATGAATGAATCCTTTTCCACTTTAGATGTGTATATTTTTTACTTTATTTCAGTTTCATATTGGTCCCAGCAGGAATGAAACCAGAAACCAGATGATCTCATACTAAACTGAACTGGAAACTAAAAAAATGTTCATCACTCACCTGACTGCCAGTGGTCTTGTCCTTCCTCCTGCAGTGTTGCTCTGGAGAGCTGCTCTTGCTGCCATGTGGTGAGCTGTGGGGGGACAGGGGTGTTTAATATATCCTACAATGTGTGAACATGTCCAGTGGGCTTCTAAGTGACTGCTGTACATTAGTTCAAACCAGCTGAATTCTGTTAACTGTATTCTTCTGAGTAATTTTGCTTAACATGAGTAACTAAAGTTGCTGAAGCCTTCGACTGAACTTACCTTAACCCTTACCTTTGGCTGAACTTGTCTTGAGTTCTTGCTTAGTTATGTAAACTGGAAGATAAGGAAATAACAACCAGATTAAAACAGCTTCTGACCCATTGGGAGACAGAGAAAGAATCTACTGAAGTGTGAAAAGGCCCCAGACCAAAAATACCATTGAACAAAGAGGTGCGTGCAGGGTGTGAGGAGCAGGTGAAGATGGGACGCCTGGACTGTCAGGGTATAACAGGCCAGGGATTCCTTTGTTTGGGGTCCCTCCTCAGAAGCACCCATGTTCCTACCACTCAAATAAATTTGGCTTAAAGTTTGAGACTCTGCTGTAGGATTCCTGGGGCAGAGAAAGTTCTGTGACAGTGACCTCACCTGCATTCCCACAAAGCCCAAGGTCTCTCCTGGGCACAGCCAGCAGTGCTGAAACAGCAGGTACAGAGTGAGGGGCAGGTGTGTGGGATGTCACACTGTCCAGCAGAGCCTCAGGTGACACCAGCACTGTGTCCAGAGCCAGACCTCACTGCACTGGAGACAGGCAGGCTGGTGGGACCAAGCCTTACTTTGACCACCCCACAGGCTTGGGCTGGCTCCCAGCAGGATGAGAGGTCAAACAGTTGGGGCATTTCAGAAGAGAGGTCTGGTTTTTGAGGGCAGATCCTAGAAAGGACGTGGCTCTTCAGGCACCCTTCAGGGCTTCCTTGTAGCAGCACACTCAGACAGGGTGCTCAGAGGGCTCCTACTTCATCCCTGTGGGCACATGTGATTGTCTGGAACAACGGTAGGGAGCTGGGCATTAACACCTGCCTTAAACTTGTCCTGTCCCCAGGTCCCAGGCAAAACACTCAGCTGTTTAGACCAATGTCTTTAAATATTCTGCTGCCCAAAGCTAGTGGAAAGCAATCCTGCTTTCCTTTACTTTAAACAGGTATTTTAGAGAGTGTCTATAGCTTTAGGGATGTCCACTTTCATTTTTGAAAAAAATAATGGTGTTTTTCTCCAGGATGAATTTTGGCTTGCCAGTAAATGTCACGGTGGCACCAGCCTGCTCTTACCCTAAGTTGCCAACAGCACTGCACACCTTGTGACATGTGATGTTCATGCAGCTTAGTCTGAGAAAGCGGTAAAATGCAGTTCAAAAGGTACTATCAGAGATTATTTTAAAGAAAATTTCTAGTGTTTTTACCCATCATTGTGTCGTGGGATGATGGTTAGGGCAATGGAGTGGAATTCTGGAAAGAGGTGCCAAGGGGAAGGGTCCAGATTATCTCATTTCATCTGAAAAACCATCAACACAGCAGACAGCTTTTGGGACTTAGTTACAGATAAAAAAACTAACAAGAGAACAGCTTATATCCCCTAAAAAAACAAATTACATCTATGAGCAGAAGTTTTACACTTTGGGAAATTCCAGCAAAAGTGTTTTTTAAGAACAGATGATCAGGGCTACAGCTCGGTTCACAGCTCTGCCTGAGGGCAAGGGGATAGACCAGGACCTTGGTGCCCTCGGAGTCATGGTATCAGCAGGACTTAGCTGTGCAGCTGTGCAGGATTTTCCCCTTAATACAGAGCAGTCTGAAGACTTTGTTTCATTTTCATTCTCTCAAAAACTTCCTACTCAGTAACCATTGCTGGGGCTGTGGACCTGCTCCCTGTTAGAAAAGTTAGTCTCAGACCCCTGTCATCCCTTCAAACATATCCTTTTGCCAAAATAAACCACTTAATGAGAAGCGTTGTAGGCTAGCTCTCAGGTCTGTGGAAGGGGCAAGGACTTGGTGCTAGGTGAGGTGGCAAATGCCATTTCATCAGTCAGAGGGATCTGCAGTTGTCCTGGAGCCCGGCCCACTCCCAGCCCTGCCCTCCGTGAGGGATGTTCAGGTTAGAGTGCCCAGGCTGTGCTGAGTGGTGCAGGGTCTGGACACTTTGGCCACATGGCCAGAGCCAGTGGCTGGTGCTGGCAGAAAGGAGTGGATTTAACTCTGCCAGCAAAGAAGATTTGTTGGATTCAACTGAAAACACTTCAGTAATAAATTAGGAAAACTGACAGGGCTGGCTTTTAGAAGCAGATCTGCTTTGTAGGTACCTCTTGGCCTCACCAACCAGAAGCTTGGCAAACTCGTTCGCTTCCTCTTCCGGGAAGGTTCTCTCGCAAACGTTGAGGTAGCTTATCAACAACTAATTTAAAAGCTGAAATGGAAAAGTATTTATGGTCCAGGAGGTACAAAGCTCCATGGAGGTCCCAGACAAGGCTGGATTTATTTCTAGTGCTAAGAGCTATTTAGGCTTCAGGTTGGTTTTTACCAACTTACAATTCTGATTTTTTTGATAATTGCTTGAAGCCTTATTACTTGGTTTGTAACATTAATGCCTACAGGAACAATGACTGTTCTTTGGAAAACTTGTGTTTAGAGAGCTTTTAAAATATGCAGTCTGCCTCAGAGAAGATTAAAGTGTTGCTCCATTCCTTATCCAGGAATTGACAAAACTGTAACAGAATATATTTCATCAGAAGAAGTAGCAAAAGCAGCAAATATTAAAAATTCCACAGTCAAATGTTATGATTTCTTGTTCTCAGGTACCCATGAATTTTCCAGACAGGTGTGTGTGTCAGGCTTTCCCATTACGCTATCAGTTTAAATTACTCATTTCTGGCTTTTTTAAAAGACTTTTAAAAATAATTTTTCATCTGTACTTCTTTTTGATGGGTAGTGAAGGTGGCTGTGTAAGCTACATGGGCAGAACATCATTGCGGGAAGAGAAAATACTTTGGATTGGTATGTTGATGAAAAGAACTGAAAACAGAGACTGAAACTAGTAAGAAATGTTTCGGCGCAAGCACAGAAAGAATGTGGAGATGTGTGAGCCATGGAGACAGGGATCACCTCTGCCCCCAGCCTGTGAGAAGGATGGGAGATAGCAGTCTGTGCATGCCCTCACAGCAGGGGGAATTCAGCACCTGGGCTGTTGCATGCTTTGAGAGGCAGCTTATTTTCCTTCCCACAAAAGGCCTAAAAGCAAAGACTCACCTCTACTTTCCTGTTCCTCCTGTCCCTGTATGGCTGTTAGGTAACACAGAGAGAGACCACCCTGCCAACAAACAGTTGGTATTTTGAGACTGCCAGTTTTATGGTACCTAATGCCTGGTGTTTATTTTCCATGTGCCAGGCCTTTGAGGGTACTGGTGGCTCCATTGGCTCTTCCCAGCCATGCAGGGAGAGGCTGGGGGGCATGTCCTGGGGGAAGAGAGAAGCACTCACTGAGTCAGGGACAGTCAGCCCTTTGCTGACAGGTGAGGACACAATCCTGCTAGTGCTGTGGATGGTGTGAGGGAAGGAAGCTACAAAGCACACTTGGCCAAACGTCTTGACTTCCACCTGCGGAATGCTAATAGGGTGTGCTAGGCTTTTTTTCAATCACAGCTTATTCAAGTGAGACCTTAAATTATAATTAAAAGTAGAATGCACTTGTCCTGTATAAATATGATAATTGGTTCATAAATGTATAATGCTGTTAATTAGCGTGTGATCTCTTGTAACACAGGAATGTGTGTTGCTGCCTCCTGAGGCCATGAGGACAGGATAATGAATCACAATTCAGTGCTCCTGTAGTGCTTGGAAAGAGTATCACGCACTCAGATCAGGCTGTTCAGAAACTTTGACAGCAAAGTAAGGAAGAAAAGATAAACCTTTACAAGACTGAAAAGCTAATAATCATCTAGTAGGAAGACACAAATATTTTTCTGTTCAACAGAGGGGAAAAAATCTTTTTACTCTTTGCATTACTCTTTGTCACATTTATTACTCCTGGATCACATGAGTGTGTCTGAGGAACATCCCTGTTTGCATCCTAGAATGAAAGCTGTTGTATAAACACAGCAGCTAAAAAAAAAAAAAGCTGCGAGGAAAATGTACTAACACATGCCCACATGCCTGACCATGTTTAATATCTGCTCTAATTGAAGGAATATAGACGAAGTCACATAGAAAGCATACTTAGTCTTCAAGAACAAGTGGTTCCATCCAGAAGACCAGTAACACTCAGTGCATTGTCATTCATAATTCATGTAGCTGTTCACTTTATTTCTCCTCAAGGTTTGTTTGAACAGTTGTTTTCACTTGAAATATATGCTCAGAAGCAGCTGCAACAGTTGGAGGCTTACCTTTTGTACGGCATCCATATCATGTTAGAGATACAGGGGTTTTTACTCTGCTCGGCTCTAAGCCATTGGTTTGAAGTGGGTTTCATCTATTGCTCCCTGTCTGAGAAGATCTAAAAAATGTGGCTTATCTCTCTCTCATCCACTCAAATTCTGCTTTACTTTTAACAATTTTTGATGCTACCAAATAGATTGATGTAAAAAATAGAGAACACAACTTGATTTCAAAGGATAAAGAGCTTTACATAAACCTAGGGCAAATCTCCCCATGGCCTGTTTTGCATTACAGCAAAGCATCTTTGTATCAGAGATGTGTTTGTGTTGCAGGGCTGATATCAGACCCTCTGCCAGCCCTACAGACTGGCTTTCCAGCCTCACAGAGGGATGATTTCTGTAACCCATTCACAGCCAAGACAGTTAAAATACATATTGTTCTCATGAAATAACCAATCATGGCAAATCAACCCCACTGCCACTAGAAGGAAGGAAGATGAGGGTAGCACAGGAGAAAAGAAGAGTTGAGCTGGCTATCCAGGAGCAATGAGGCTGAAGGCACTGTTGGTAATACCCAGAGGGTCCTATGTCCCCCACCTTGAGGTCTCTGTGGCACAGGCAGGACAACAGGAACAGGGACATGAAGGGTGGTGGTGTGTGGATGGTGGGGATTATGGGATGGTGGTCAGTGTCTGAGCAGGGAACTTTGTGTTTGAATCCCCCGTCCGGTTGCAGCTTCACAGAATCACAGAATGGTCCAGACTGAAAGGGACTACAGTGGGTCATTTGGTCCCTCCCTGCTTAAGCGGGGCTATCCTAGAGCACACAGTACAAGGTTGTATCCAGACTGTTCTGAAATATCTTCAGTGAGGAGACTCCACACCCTCTCTGGACAATCTGTTCACTATTCGGTCACTGCACAGGAAAGAAGTTCTTCCTCATGTTCAGCTGGAACTTCCTGGGCATCAGTTTCTGCCCATCAGCTCTTTTCCTATTGCTCAGCACCACAGAGCGGAGCCTGGCTCCAAAAGAAACCAGGACACTTGGGGCTTCTCTGTACTGACAGGAGGACAGGCAGAGCCTCTGGCTGTTCCTCTGACTATGATAAGATCAGAATAAAGAAGATATAGAGCGCTTTTCCCACTAGGTGGTTTAAATTTACTCTTTATTATCTCAACACTCATAAAAAGTCAGTTGTGATGCTCTTAATCTGCACTGCAGTAGCTGGTATTCGTCAGCTTTACAGTTTGCATTTAATTTGTTGCCTCCATTTGTATAAAGAGAACAAATGGCTGAGAATGGATAATAAAACATCTGAGAGAAACAACTACTTGGTTTAGGGAAAGGTTTTCTGTAGCAGGAGAAGTGGATTTTGGAGAACAAAATGAAAACATGACTTCTGGAAAGCATCATATAAAATGAAAATAAAAGCAAGTGAAGTTACTGAAACAGTTCCAGGCAGACAATGGCTGAGTGTCTCCTCCAGAAAGTTACTATGCCAAAGACAGAGCAGACTGTATTTCTCAGAGTCCAAGGGCATGGGAAGAAAACAGATAAAAATAGGTGAGATGGGTTTTTGGTTTTGGGGTTTTTTTGTGTGTTTTCTTGGCTACAATGTATGTAGGCACCCCCAAACAATCTGCCACATATGATATACCAACTGTGTAAAACACAGATGCTTTTCTAAGAGAAAATTACAGGAAATAATTTGCAAAGATCTGCTTCTGGCTCTCTTGGCAGGGAAATCAGAAATAGGGAGAATAATAGAATGCTAAGCAGAAGTCTCTTTTCTCCTGTGTATTCCCCAAACATTGATTTAATAATATCCTTCTGATGCTATTCATAGCCTGACTAGGTTCATTTATCCAACTGACCACTGTGCTCATCATCTCCTCACAACAGCTTTAATACCTTCAGGATTTTCAGATAAATCTTTTTTTACCAGTGAGACAGGTCAAAATGATTGCACATAAAAGCATGTAGTTTTAAGATAGAGTTTTTATTGCTCTGGAAATTTTTGCCCTAAAAATATCCTAAACTCTAGGCTGAGACCTGGTGGCAGACTCAGGCTTTTGCTGCTTGGACACATCCAGGAGGAGCCACAGGACACATCCCTGCAGGAACTGCAGCCCACTGCCCACCTGGACCCACCCCAGTGTGGGCAGTGGGCTGAGCTGAGATCACTGTAGGGGTGAGCCCACAGGAGATCCAGCCTTTGGAGCACCTGATAGCTCTCTTCATCCTCATGGAGCCCTTTCCTGGCTGGCACCATCTGCCAATGGGCTGAGCACCCAGAGGATGCGGTGATCATTCATCTCCTCAATGTCCAGCTGCTTGCCTTCCCTCAGCCCTGTTGAGCTCCTCTTCAGGCAGGTCCAAGGATGAGGAAAAGCTCCTCTCTGATGCATTAATGCAGAGGACCCTTTTATTAAGGACTAACAGAAAAAAGGTCTAGCCTTTATGACTCCAATCAAATAGTGCTCCACAGAAATTTCTGGTAATATTTCAGTTGTCAGCATGTCTGTCTTCTGATAAGATTTATCTATGGAGCTGAAAGACTGAGAGAATAATTTTTTTCCTTTTATTCACTCCCTTATTATTCCTTGTATGTTCAAACACACGCAGACACACACAAACACACACAGACACACTGACACACAGACACAGACACAATTATTAATACACACACAGAGGTGCAGTGGCCACATTTTTGAGACCTGCAGTCATAGAATGAAATATATCTAATTGTGGTAGATTCAGTGAAAATTTTAACAAAAGCACAAAAACCGTTTCAATGCCTAACATTCCCGGTGTGTTCCTTATTATGAGTTTTTATGGTTGTCTGGTTAGAATTAGGCAGCTTATTTTCCTTTAACAATTTACACAGCTGGCAGCAGTGAGGTAAGTTGTGGTGTACCAGAATGTCTGAAATATAACCATTCTTCTCAGCTTTGAACTACTGAGAAGAAGGTAAAAAAGAATGTAAAAAATACTAAGTAGAAACCTCCAAAATTGATTTTTTTCTCTCTCTTTAGTGCCGGTCTTTTGACATTTAGATTTTTAATCCAGGAGTCCTTGAGTGTTGCATTTTTTTAACAGCTTTTCTCTAATTCCTAAAAATGCCTTTTCAAATCCTATAAACTAGAGGAACTGCAAAGGCAAGTGTGGAGTTGTTGGCAAAGAACCATGTGCTTGTTTAAAGGGCGATGGGGCCAGTGACCTGGATTTGGCTGGTTTCACTGCTACTTAAATGAGACAAATTGGTGAAACCCACTTTCATTTGAAAGTAGCCTGTTGCTCAAAGGCTTTAAATCATCTCCATTTCTATTTCTTTAGCCTGTCTTCACCTCATTTCATCTGTGAGATGCTTTTGACATGTTGCACTCTGTACAAACAGAATTAACTCCTGAATCTTGCCATCCTCCAAGTATTTTTCTTCTTACCTGAAGCCCAACAGCAGACTTCAGGAGGGGGAGTCGAAGAAATTGTGTGGCCAGCAAAAAAAACCTTTCCCTGCATTATTCATGTCTTAACTGAAAATAAATGGCCATGTGGACACAACCAGGGATACATCATCTGCTGAATTCTTGCATTTTTCTCCCAAGGCTCAGCTGTTCTGCAGCAGCAAGGTCTCCACCATGCAGGTAGTAGTTGGCTGTGACCTAATTTAGATCCTGAGTATCCTGAGATCCTCTAGAGATGCACTAGTGTAGACTTCCAGACAACCTCAAGGAAACACAGTCCTCTCTTGACACTGATGTGATTCCTTTTACTGCCTCCTGCACAAAGTTATGAGGATTCCTGTGTGCCAAGGCTGACCGGAGACCATGGGATGCTGTCACAGCACTTGACCATTATAGCATCCCTACTCCGTGTCTGAGTAGGTTCTGAGCTTGTAGGGGCCAGGAGGTGCTGGGGTTCAGAGAGCACCCTCGCTCTTCTTGTTGTCATCCTGTCCCTCCCAGCTCAAGGGCTGGGGCTGTGGTGGAGGAGGGTGGGAGGACCTCCCTATAGAGGCCCCAGAGCCTTGAAAAAGTTTCTGGTAATTGCCAAGTTAGAGTGGAACAAGGGAAGCGAGAAACGAATGTGGAGTGAGAGCTGACCTGGGCAGGAGTCACAGAATCCTCAAAACAGGCCAGATGTTTAAAAATGCATGACAAAATGGGCAGAAGTAATAATCTCCAGACAGAAAAGCCTTGTATGCTAAGAGAAAAAAGTACAATTACGGCATGCATTTTTCTAGGTGTAGCCAACTTGCTGCTCTCTAACAGTTTCTACCTTCTCCAAATTTCTATAATTTGGGGTCAGGGGTGTTTTCAGATCTCATTCTTGCCTCTTTGAAAAAAAGACACCTCCCTAGAACCAATATTCTACAGGACTCAGGAGTTCTGTGAGGTCCCAGAATTAGTGAGATTAGGCAGTGGTTTTTCTATGGGGAGAAGATAAAAAGTATTGTAAATCTGAAGTGTTTTGAGAGATGCAATTTTGTTGTTGGGCACTTTTACTATAGGATTTTAACTGAGCATCTTACCTTCAGTTGTTCTTGGCCTGCACATTTTCTAATTTCAAGATTCAACATTTTCATGTTTGAATTGGAATCAGCTTCACCTGGGTTCATGTCATAGCTTCCAAGAGAAACGGCCAAAAGCAAGTAAGTGAGAGTCTCCCCTCATGGAACAGCCCATAATCTTTGCTGCCATCGGCTTGGGAGACAAAAGTTTCTATTTACCTTTATTTTAGGAAAAAACTCTATCCACTTTTTTGACCCTTATAGACCTGTTAAGAACTGAGGATGAAGGAATAAAATAGTAGCTAGATTTTGATTAATTTAGGTTTTTTAAAAGTCTTTGGAAATTCAGTCAAAATTTATATTAAAGTCTACAAATTTCTTTACAACTTAAAACACTTTAAAACACTTTTAAAGTATAAAAAGTATAAAAGTATAAAACACTTTAAAAATATCAGTAGTGTTAGTGATTTTTCATTGTTACTGATGTTTTATAACCGTTTAAAGGACATTTTCCTAATGAGCTTACAATTGCCTTTAATACGTATCACGTAGTGAGCATTTTATTGTCAGTTACTGAACATCCTTCCATCACTAATCAGTCCTCCATCAACCACTCAAAGTAGTACTTTAACATGAAGAATGAGGCATACGAAGCTTTTGAAGCATTTTTCAGCTAATATTTCATGATCTTGGGAAATAAATTAGTAATTTTAGCCTCCAATCTTATCTGGAAACTCTAACAAAGTAATGAGGGGAAAAAAAACCCCACCAAAGCACACATTTAGAATGGAATGAAAGATTGATTCTATTTTGCCTGTCTTTGATTTTGCTTTGGTAGACTAGAGTGAATATTTGTGAACATAAAATTAAAAAATAACTAATTCTCTTTCAGAAACAACTTTCAAACAGAATATTTGATTTCAAAATTTGTAACACAGACTCTAGTGTTCAATTTTATCATCAGTCAGCCATGCAAGGAGCAGGGGCAGTGTCACACTCAGTGTAAAATTATCTAGTTTTCCTTTTCTTAAACAAGCCCACATTATTACAAACATAAAGAGACACAGATATTCTTGTCTCATTGCATTTGCTTATGTTCCCTCTGGAAAAAAATCTCAGTGAAAAGAACGTATAAAATTGTTTTAATTAAAGGCCTTGGTAGTTACAAAGAAAGATAAAATCTAATGTTCACCGAACAACATATTGTTAAAGAACTTGGCATAAAAAGAATATTAAGGAAGAAAAGAAGATTCTTTTCTTGCCATTGCTGAAACCATCAATGGTTTTTACAGGGAAAGTGACACCAGTTATTTCAGCAAGAGAATGAGCTCTTTCAGTTAGTTCTCTCCCTTCCTTTCTTTGGGAAACAGGAGCGGAGACCCCATCCCTTTTTTGCCCAGTAAACAGCACAGTTTGTCTTCAAGACTGCTGCAGCTGTTCTGGTTTTACCTGCTCAGGCCCCCAGGCAGGATGGGGAGAGAACTGGGAGGGTAAAAGTGAGAAAACTGGTGGGTTGAGATAAAGTCATTTGTACAGGTAAAGCAAAAGGACTGTATGTAATGCAAGAGCCTGAACCTCTTTTTGGTGATAAACAGGGCAGCTCTGTCAGTCATTGAGTTTAGGCTGATATGAAGAACATTTCTGATTTTTAGGGTTGCAAAGAGCATTCCTCTTTCAATTAGGACCTTGTTAAGAACCTTGAGGTGTTCAAAGAGGAATATGATGGCAATAAACAAACAAATATAAGAAAATGAAGCTGCCCCCTGGGGTATCCCCTCTCTGCTGTGTCCAGTAAACTGCTGCTATGAAAGCAGGACACACAGGAGCTATCTCCGAAAGACACTCAGCAAAGTCTTCATTGTGATGAATCTGAAGCAAAAGGACTAGTCCAAAATTCAGAACCTCAGTATGAGCATGGACTGTGGGTATTTACTGACAGTCCTGGAGTGAGGTCTAGAGGTTAATTTTGTGGACGAGTCTCAAAGGAAAGACCAAAGTGTTCTGAAACTAATGTCAGGAGCAGACAGGAGTGCAAGCTGAGCCCAGTGTCACACTTATTCTCCTGAAAGCCTGGGCCTCAAGACAGGCACACCTGTCAGGACCTCATACAGCTCTTGGCAAAGCTGCTTCTCCATCACTAGAGTAAGCTGGTGTCCTTCCTTTCTGAACTTCAGCTTTTCCCTTTGCCCCTCGTAAATTGTCTTTGTGTGTAGAAAAATGGGTCACCTCAATTGTGATGAGCCACAAATCACTGAGTTTGTGCAGGGACTGGGATCAGGGTACCCATGCAGGAAAGCGCAAGTGAATTTCCTCCTTGGAGGACCTGAGCCCTGGAGTTGAGCTGTGTCTGACATCCCACATCTTGTGACAGTTCAGCATTGACTGCGGAAGGGCCTCTACCATCGCTGTTTTACTATGTCAGTGCTCCCTAATGCCACTGAAGAGATTTTGCTTTTCAATTTTGAGTGTGTCTGGTACAAGAAACACTGAAGCAAGATGCATTAAGGTAAGATATTAGGGATAATATTGAAAGAAGAAATCCACCATTTATTTCCCAAACTTCCTCCATGCCTAAACAGCAAAGGCATTTCCAGTCACGATTGGCACACCTGTTAATGAGTCAAAGTAACTGGGCTTCACACATTTTCCTCTTGACAGTAACAGGAATGTAGTTTTGGGTGTTCTTTTCTAATATTCATGCATAAACAGGAGCATAGGACCCCATTGAAAGTTTCATTTAGGGTTTTTTAAAAGATTTTACTTAGAAACATTTATGTTTGCAAGATGAAAGTGTCTGATCTGTGGATGATTTCTATGGAAAGGAGACAGAGAAGCTCAGTGGAAGCCCTTTAGACATGTTTGACTCTTGGGCATTTGGATGTCTTGGGCCGTTGGGGAGGCAGCTGGTTTATACTGGGATCAGACACAATTGTGCTGAATCATTGATGATGTATTTCCTCTTTCATGCCTCTATCTCTACAGTGTGGAATGGGGCTTGATGACAAGACAAGGACATCCAGCTGGTGGATCCATGACTCTGTCCCCACACACCAGCTCTGTGCCCACACACCAGCTCTGTGCCCACACACTCACTCAGCTCTGTGCCCACACACCAGCTCTGTGCCCACACACTCACTCAGCTCTGTGCCCTCACACCAGCTCTGTGCCCACACACCAGCTCTGTACCCACACACTGACTCAGCTCTGTGCCCTCACACCAGCTCTGTGCCCACACACCAGCTCTGTGCCCTCACACCAGCTCTGTGCCCTCACACCAGCTCTGTGTCCTCACACCAGCTCTGTGCCCACACACTGACTCAGCTCTGTGCCCTCACACCAGCTCTGTGCCCACACACCAGCTCTGTGCCCACACACCAGCTCTGTACCCACACGCTGACTCAGCTCTGTGCCCTCACACCAGCTCTGTGCCCACACACCAGCTCTGTACCCACACACTGACTCAGCTCTGTGCCCACACACCAGCTCTGTGCCCACACACCAGCGCAGTTCCATACCCACACACCAGCTGAGCTACAGCACTGCAGGGCTGGGGATCTCAAGAGGTGGGCAGGTCCTGAGGTGACACCACTGTGAGTCCTCACTGTCCCAGAACCCACAGTCCTAGCCCATTCAACAGGCACTTCCAGCTGCCCGATGACTCTCCTTCAAGCTCTTCCTCCTTCCTCCCTTCTCACCCAGCTTATTCTTTGCATTGTAGCAGCTTTGCATTTCAGTTCTGTCTGTGTGAAAGCTCCAGTAGCCAGGATAGATGCTGCTTCGAGATTGGCTCTTCTTTTGCAGATGAAGAAATAAATATCCTTGAAAAGCCTGAAGTGCAGGCTTGCACAGAAAGATGTATAAAATGTGACATTAAAGTACACAGCATATTGTGATTGTGGCGTGAAGTGCACTACAAATCTTTTTATTTGGATTCAGCAATAAGGATTAACTGGAAACTGTGGGTTTATTTATTGCTCAAAGTGACTAGTTACATAAACAAATTGAATTTTAAAGTGTAAATATTGTCTTGTTTATAAACAAAGAACACATGTTATGTCTAGACAGAATGAGTATAGTATCAGTGGCTGTGTTTTGCATGTTTCAATGGTTTTCTTACAAGACCCATTCATTCATCTCTTTCCCAGGCATTTGTTTCAGCATTCCATTTTCCTTTAAAGGCATTTGAATCAGGCCTAAAGAGAATGGGAATAAATAGAATCATCCCTCCTGCTTTCCCCTCAGTGTGACATTTTCTTCATCCACCCACAGAAAAAGAGATGTTTCCAAACTCCTTCACAGGGAATATATTGGAGTGGTTCTGTAGAGATGTTTGAAATGGGCTAGCCAACATTTCTACTCTGTTTAGCCCTGCATTATTTGGTTTGTTATATTTAGTTATTAGGTGTTACAGGTAGACAGTAACAACTGCAATCAAACAAAGACGATAAAATAAACCACCAGCAGTGCTCCAGTGGGGACTGGTGTGAGCAGGATCCTGCCTTGCCTGCTGTGCCCTGCTCACCCTGCACAGGGACAGTTCAGACATGAAACCACTGAGCACTGAGTGACCAAACCCAAGCACCCCCCTGGCACAGTACAGAAAGGGCAAATAGCTGCCCTCGTACCTTCACCTGGAGAGGTGCCAAGACCAAGAGCTTGATGGACTGTACATGAGAGAGAACTTTACAGCCACACCGCACGGGTCAGCGCTGCTGCGCAGATGGATTATGGGCTTTCCTTTCAACTCTTCCTAAAGGAATCATGGAGAGGGTTGGGTCTGAGGGGCAATGACACTGCTGGAGAAGGCTGCGTATCCCAGGAGCAGGTGTAGACATAAAGAGAGGCGGGCTGGCTTAAATGTATTTTTCTCAAATGGTTTACCCTGGTGTTCCTTCATAGAGACATGTTGCTTGAGTTGAATTTTCATGCTTGGTCAAACACTTCTAGCATGCCAAAGAGGAGAAGAGGCTTTAATATGCTTTGCTGCAGCTGAGGTAGGTTTTATATTGCACAAAAACCCCAGCTGAATATAAAATTCAGAAGCCTCAACATGAGAACCATCCATCCTCTGGTGCTTTCAGGAAAACCCTGCTAGGGATGGCTGATGCTAGGACACTAGGATGTGTCCATCACATCTTTTCACATGCCAATCTATCCCTACCTGGTAATATATATATTATAGTTTGGGTAGGGTTTTTTTGCTGGAGCAATTTGGAAAGTCATGCTGAAGTCTGCTGTGATCACTTGACTAGAAAACCCGCCAATCTCAAGTGGGCAGAATTTGGGTTTCAGTTATTCCAGTTGGTCTGTCTTTACAGACATACCTGAGCATGTGTGCCTGCAGCACACGTGCACATGTGTGCCATGGGTGTGTGTGTGTGTGTGTGTCAACCCAGCCTGGGATCTGCCTGGACCTTGGCTCTTGCAGCAAGTAATCAGCAAGTATGGCACAGCAGGTAAGTTGAAGAAGCCTTGGAGTCACTTTGCTGTCTTGGTAGACATGATCTTCTTAAATGTTTTATGTCTCTGTTCAAACTAAGAGAATAGTCACAGAAACAGACACATAATACTGGATGGAGACAAATAAAGCCTGCATATCCAGGCAGTGTTCTCACATTCTGGATCTGTACAGCTCTAACTGTATTGTCAGTGCTGTTCTGTCCCGTGTCAGAGCAGGCACTGAACTGTTTGCTGAGCACCAGCCTCCTCTTGAGACTTGCCATGGCTGAGGGGCAGGCGGTGGGACAGTTACAGCCCGCAGCTGCCTTGAGCATTTGGAAATGTATAGGAACAGTGCTGGAGGACACTTAAGAATTGCTGCTTTGCTTCAGGGGCTGAGCCAACGTTTCCTGTCTCTGGGATTCTGCTGGTGGCTGGAGACAGAACAGCTGGGGCACAGGGAGCTCAGCTCATATCTCTCCTCACAGGTGGTGCCAGCCTCTACACTGCTGAATACTGCTCCGTGTCAAGTTCAAAGAGAAAATGAATGAGAAAGAGCAAAGCATGTGAAACACATGGGTGGGTTGAGCTACAATCCCCAGAAATGCTCATTCTACCACCAACAATTTGCACTCCAGACTGGTAATGTGGCTGTTTGTCAGAGCTGAGGTGGAACACTGAGTGCCTATGAGGAGAGGCTAAGAGGGCTTTTCAGGGGAAAATTGAAATATATGTGAGCACTGAGAGCCTGCACAGGGGGAGTCTGTCTGGAGATGAGTTGAACCTCTCCTCCAGCCAGAAATACAGAAATACAGAGATACGGTGTCCTGTGTGCAGGTGTCAAGAGAAGGTGCCAGGGAATGGGAGAGATTCTGCACACACTCATCCCTGTGTTTATTAAACAAAAAAGGCAAAGTGAACAAAGGGTGATGATATTCCTGGGAGCTGGTTTAGGGCCCTGTACAAGCTACAGGTATTGCATAGCAGAAGTGCAGTGAGGTGTTTTTTTAATTTTTTTTAAATAGGTGAACTTTTACCTTCCAAGTGTTGCATAGTAGCACTCCAGAGCAGGCACACTGAACAAGGTGCTGGGTTATAGAGCATAGAAAAAGAACTGCAGGTGAAAAAGGAAATTTTTGTAGTAGAAGTTGCCACTCTAAGAACAGGCAATTTTCTTCACAGAATTCTAACAAGGTGGATCTGTTTTTTGTGAAGCAATCTGGCTTGTCCTTATCAGCAAAGGTGTCTTTTATTTCCAGCAGACTGAGTTCCAATAATTCATCTTGTCAGACACTTGTGGGCAGGCAAGAAAGCAATTTCTAAGTCTGAAACAGGAATTTCTTTAACATCACTGATGTTCAGAGCACTGATATTTAGAACCTTCATAGAGACAGGCATAGAAGATAAGTGGCATTTTCAAACAACTGGATCTGATTTGTGTGTATGCATTTCAAAAGGCAACAAGTAGCTGGTGTGAAAACTGGGAGGGAAACGTTAAGGGATGGGTCCTGCAGGTCTAAATAACCTGATAGTGTAAAACGCTGGACCTGCAGCATGTTCTTGGCCACGTGTTTCCCATTGACCGAGGCTGTCCCTGCCTCAGGTGAGTAGTCCCCCTTTGGTGCCACTATTAGTCCCCAGCTGTGGCTGCTGCCTCATGAATAATAACTAACTTTAATAATAACTCATGAATAATAACTTCTTTCATTACAGTATATCTGTAATTGGGCTATGCTTTCAGAACACTGTTTTCCTTTCATATTGTGTAAGAAAAGACAAAAACTGTAAGCAAAAGCCATATGTTAATATGCTGATCTGTCATAAATGTGAAAGTGCTGATGAAAGGAAATCCATAAATATGTCTCTGCTCACTCTTCCAGCAAGTGTGAGGAATTGAGAAAAATTGTTCTTTCAATATATTTCTCAGAGGAAAATTTTGTCACAGAGAGGGAATGACTAAAGACCTGGTGAATTTGAGAGCTGAGATCCCTGTGTACCCCTTTGCCAAAAAATCACACTGTTACTTCCCAATTCTGTGAGCAGACAGAGTCCTGCCTTCTAACTCAGCTGTAGTGCTCTGGTCACAGTAAAGCAGAAAATAGTGAAGGCTAATGCAGGCAGGACTAGCTGGCTGAGGACAGTTTTACTTTCAAACTACACAGACAAACATACACATGGCACAGAAGGAATTTGGACCAAAAAAATATTTGTTTAAATAAAAATATTCAGTTACACATTTCTTTTGCTAGGAGCAGAATTCATGGAGAAGACATTCCTAGTGGATTTTAGGGATTTTTCCTAGCCAAAGTTTATCTTTCTCATTCAGCTTCCTTACTATTATTTCATAACTTTATGCATCCAAGGATTTCATTTATATTTTGTTGTCAGGTGCTCCTTGCAGAAAGCCTACAGAGCCCATCACTTGTTGATGTGGTCCTTCTCCACAGAAAATCTGAATTCAGGAAAAGCCCACAGAGTAATGAAGTGCCATGTAAAACACTTATCTCTGATTCCAGTGTTTGTGTTTTAGAAATATGAGATAGGAGAACTGGTCTCATTCCACGGTTTATTTTAGAAATACCATCTCTCCAGGTCCCATGCAGAAACAAAGCCAGGAGGAATGTGCAGGTGAGGGTCAGCTGAAGGTCTCTGCTCCCACATGTCACAAGTGCCAGGTCAGCAGGTACTGAGACACACAACTGTGCTCGATTATTTCAACTGTGAGACAAACCCCAATGTTTCAAAAGAAAGAGGAATAACAAATACATCCATAATTGTCTCCACGTGTCTACTACATTACAGCTACATTGCTGAATACATTATGTATAAAAGCACTGCTGGCTCTCAGCCACAGTCCCTTGGTAAGAAACCAAGAACACAAAATTCATTGCTGAAAATGGGAGTTCACAAGGAGGGAACTGCGGCTGGGAGGGACTTGGCTCTGTTGCCTGTCAGCAAAAATTTCCAGGAAAGAATCTCTTACCTTACTGTCAGCAGAAAACTGAAATGTCTTTTTTTTTTTCCTTGAAAGTGCATTTATTTTGCAGTGGCTACTGTCAAATGGTGATAAATGTTCTCTGAAAGAGGAAGAGAAGCCATGACTTTGGCTTTTACCTGGAAGACTGCTTTTTATGTTTGCGCAGTTCCTGAGGCGAGGCCAACATGGTATCAGTGAATTTATATTGGCAAAGCTTTGGGACTGATTCAAAAGGAAATCTTGCAGCACTTTCTGAAATTTGAGGTCACTACCCAAATGCTTTTTTCTGTAGTAGTAATAAGACAACATTTCCATTTATTCCCCGAACACTACTTTAATATTACTTAAGAGTTCAATTGCCACAGGTGCATTGCTTCATTTTCTAAGTTCTCTTCTGTCAATGCTCCCATACATATGACTAAATACTGTGTACTTTGCGTCGTTGTGCCAAAGCCTCCCTTCAACTGAGATGATTGGGCACAAGGTAACAAACCTGGTGATGAATGTACTGCCAGATCTCCCTGTCACACAGTTCTGTCATAGATCCTGTGAGGGCAGAAAACCTCTGAAAATACATTAATTTCATGGAAAATATATGAAATACCATCAGTGAATCCCAGGCTTGCAGGATTAATTTAAAATTACTAAGAAAGCCTTTGCCCAGTTGTTTTTTCCCTGAGGACAAAAGCCAGTGTCAGTTGGAGTCACAATATATACACGTACTAATCGCGGTTGGTTATATGCCAAGGGCAGCTGAATAAAAATGCATTTCCTGAATGCTGGGAGCAGAAGTAACAATGTAAATAACTTTTAAAATTTGCATTCAACTTTAAAGAAGAAGTATTTATTTTAGTACTCTGTGTTGGCTGCAGCCTGTCTGACACAGAGCAGCGTATCTGTGCAGTGCTGCAGGAGAGGATCCCCTAAGCTTGGAGGTTCTGTGAAACCTCTGAGCGTGTGGCAGAGTCCTTGGATATCACAGCACAGAACCTGCCTTCCCACCCTCCTCCTTCCCTAATGATGCAATTCCCAAGAAGAAGACACCTTCCTTGGTGACTGTGGGGACTTGGGTGGGTGCACAGCTCTGCTGGGCATGGCTGTGGATCCTGGGCTGTGTCCCCCAAGGGAACCAGCAGCTCCCAGTGCTGCTGGAGCTGGAGCTGGAGCCATGGGGCTCCCACACTTTCGCACTGCCATCAGCTACGCACAGGGCTCTGTTTTACGCAGGGATACTACAGCACCTAGTAGGGAAATCCCAAGGATTGCAAACTCCATGCTCTATGTAGCTTCACTTGATTAGGGACAACATGTGCCCCCAAAGAGCCCTAGTGAAGGATGCTGCCACCTCAACCAGAAATGTCAAAAGAAAACTGGGAAGGAACATCCTGAAAAATCAGATTGGTCAGACTGAACTCTTCCCCAGACCGATTTAACTCCTGGCAGCAGAGACAAGTCTCAGAATTACCCAACCAGAGACAAAGCTCGAGTCACTGGAATATATGGCTGTGAAAAAAGATCAAAAGGAGCTGTAAGAAGGGCTGAGAGTAAGTGTCTTTCAGCTTATTGAGTTTCTGAATAACAACAGAGAGGATAGTATAATAATTCAAGTAGAAAGTGAAGATTTTATTTGTCTTGTCCTGAGTTTGTCTGGCAGCATCTTCATATCTTTGGTATTGCTGTGAACTGACATCAGCAAGATCGCAAAGACAAAGGCATAGACAAGGCACCATAGCCTGAGGGGACACTGACCTGGAGATGGACTGGAGGTGCTCACAGGATGAGCAGGTACTGATCCTGCACGGGACATGCAGGCAGTGATCCTTCATGGGACAAGCAGTTGCTGATCATGCAATGGGTAGTCACTGCTCAGTGCAACGTGACATGGGGCAGTCAGCCGTGCTCCTGTCTGTCACGTTGAGCTGGAAAATGTGATCATCAATTATTTAATTGGTAGTTGGAAATTAGTGCAAAAATCTAACTTTATTCTTTTTATAACATCTTTATCTTTCTTATTTTAATCATTGCAGCCTAAAGCATGAGGTTATTATTAATTTCATATCCAATTTATAATCCCATTTTATTTGTTAAATAAATACATAGGCAAGGTTTTCTATCAGGCAAATAACCCAGAAAAAGTAAAATCAACTAAACTCTGTTCTAGAACACTTCTACCAGTTATTCCTGCTGCATCATGCAGAACAGATCCCTCATTCTTCACCTGTCCCACAGCATGGGCAGAGCCCTGGCCTGGCAGCACAGCACAGTTCCTGCTGTTGCTCCAGTTGTCACACAAGCAATGAGCACTGGCCATGTGTGGTGGTTTGACCCTGGATAAACGCCTGGTGTTCAGCAAAACTCAAGGCCTTTCTTCTCCTCTGCCCCCCTTTTTGCCTTCCAGAGGGAAGGAAAAAAAACCAGCTAGGAATATATGACTAGAGATAACAACCAAAAGCCGAGTTTTGATTAATACCATGGGCAAAGCAGGACATAGAATAATGCTTAAATTTATTACTAACAAACTAAAAACTAAAACTAAGAAATAAAAATAAGTTAGAAACACTTTTC
>JAWWMO010000174.1:62756191-62785579 GCA_035047845.1 Dendrocincla fuliginosa | reverse complement strand
TTCATATGATGCTTCTCACCTTCAGTGTCAGACAGGGAGAGGTCAGAAGGAATCAGCAGTCCAGAGAGCTGTCAGGCCATGCCGGACACCAGTGGTTCCATAAAGAGAGGATGGCTGGGGGGTCTTCTCCAAGAGGTGACTTTCGGGCTTATGTTTTCTAACTTGGCCTTTGGAAAATTTTGATGAAATTTGATAAATAATCTCACCTGGGGGAAATTAGGAACCCAATGGCAGAGCATGTTAACAGTTACAAACTCCTTTGCTTTTTTCTGGGATGAATCCAGAGGGGAACTCCCTGCCATGACATAAAGTAGGGGAAGGTATTTCATTTCACTTCAGACCAGTGGGAAGAGCAGCTGCTGGCTGACAGGGACAGTGGTCTGCACCAAGTCCTGCATTTTTCCCAAACACTTTGTCACCAGCCCTGCAGATCCTGGTGCATGGGCAGGAAGTGGGCTGGGCTACATCTCCTCTCCCCCTGGACAAAGCAGTTGTTCTGCCCATTCCTGTGTAGCTCATCCTTGTGCCTTCCCACCCACAGGTCAGACTAGTCCTGTACTAGAAGACTGTTGACCTTAAAGACCTGCCAGTTTCCTCAGTCTCTTGAGGGACTGGGGAGCCCCTTGAGAGCTGGCAGGAATTTTCAGGTCCGGAGCTGCCCGTGACTGCTGACTGCCAAGGCTTGTCTCTGTTCTCGTGGATCTGAGAGGCCAGAGCGGCTTGCTTTGATGGGCTGTCTGATACAGAGAAGGCTTTGGCATCAGGTGATGTAAATGTTTCAATGCTCATCACTGATTATTTTTAATTATTTAGTGGGAGATGTCATCTGAGCTGATGACACTGCTCCTACCTCTAGAAGTCACAGATGCTCTGGTTCATCAGAGAGTGAATATTAATAAATGTGCTGGCACACACATTAAAAAATCTGAGCTATTGGTAAAGCCAAAGCAATTATTATTAATGAAAACCATTGATGAATGGAATCATTGCCTGGAGTCATATGAAAATACATCCAGGTTGATGTGGGAGGGGCCATAGGGGACGTGGTTGGCGTTGCAGTGGGTGTGGAGGTAATTCAATTACACCAGAATGTTCCCAGTTGCTTTGGTCTCCTGGCACAGCCCCATAGGGAAAACCAGCAGTGACTGGGCTGGGAAGGACTGAACTGAGCTGTCATGCATCTCCTCCCTGGAGCAATAAGAGTGCAGTAAAACAAAGCTCCTGGGATTGGATTGTGTGCTGTCCTGGATCTGTCAGGTGCTCCCCACTCTCTCGGCACACTGGAGTGGTCGCCTTATCGGCTGCTCCACCAGAGCCCAGGTCAGGGACAATGCCAGGTCGGGAACAGCAGGGGAGCTAGGGGAGGGATCAGTGAATGGGCTATTCATTAGGTCTTGGCCATTCAGGTTCGCCCATCCCTGCTTTAGCAACAAACGCCGTACAACACTGCTCTGCAGATGCAGCAGAGGAGATTTTTTCTGCAGGACATTGTAAATCTGTACACGTTTCCACCTCTGGCGCTCTCTCCCGTTTTCACTCCTTTCCTCTCGGTATCTCTTTCTGTCTCCCCTCCCTTCTTTCCTTATTGCAATGTATTTCCTAAGCTAGATTTTTCTGTGAATTAGGTTTTAAAGCATCCTCGTGAGGGGCAGTTTTTCATATTTTATATCTCCAGCAATAAAGATTTCTTTCTCATCACCAATAAAATTGGAGTTTTGATTAAAGATGATCCAGCAGCAATAAGCACATAGTCTGTATTAATTTCAGTGCCTCATTATATACCAGTGGTATTTATATGGGTTTATATATAAAATATACAGTGTATATATAAGCAGAGACCTTCAGAACAAATACTAGATATAGGGGCCATAAAAAAGAGAATGGAAGAAAGCTTCTCACTTGGTCAAGCCATGGAGCATTTACTGACATTTTCAGGGACCAGGAGAACCCTGGGAACAGCAGAATCAAGACTGATGCTCCTGCAGCAGGGGAGCCAGAAAGTGCAGAAGCTCATGGCATGAGACTCACAGCAGCTTGTCCTCTGCTCTTCTGGAGAAGTTGTGAGGAGAAAGCACTGAGGGACCAACATCTTCCCAAGAAACCATGTGTTGATTTAATTAAATAGCTCAGTATGCTGATGGTCATATGTTTTCATTCACTGTTTATTCCCAACATAGCCTGCTTTTTTGAGGGAATCTTGGCTGTACAGGGACTATGTAACACAGGGCAATGCCCAGGGCCTTGGGTACCGACCATTACTGCACAGGGACTTCTAGTATGGGGCTCTGCATTGCACAGAATATCTTGTGGGTTTGATTGAAACTCTCTCCCACTGAGAAAGCATCATTTGTTTATAACGAAACCCAAATGAAACAAAGATTACAGAAATTCTTATTAGTGGCCTTGACAAAGTGGGCAGATCCTTGGCTTGGAGACATACTCTGTGGAGAGCATCCCTTGACAGGGACCAGAGGGGCTGCTCTGAGTACAAGCTCCAGGCTGTTTGTGTTCTGTGTTTGTATGTCACCCTGAGAAGGAGCTGTGGTGCTTTCAAGGTCTTTAGAAGGAAACCACAGATGGCAGAAGCCTATACTAACCTGAAGGCACACAGCAGTGGTGAGTGGATTCTCTCCCTCCCTAAATGACTCCATTCCTTTGTCTCAAGCCCTGTGGATGAGCTGGAGCTGGTGTGAACTGCTGTGCACACACCTGCCTGGCTCCATGCGCAGACTGGGCTGCACAGTGAGGGCCACTGGGATCTCCTGAAGGAGCGGCACTAGGATCTCCCAGGAAAGGGGCACTGGGCAGCAACTGAACACAGTCACGTGTGTGGGGCACAAGGCACTTCTGGGACCAGCACCAGCCATGTGGAGACCCAAGCAAACTGGTGGCTGCCCACAAGGACAAAACTTTGGGTTGGAGAAAGGAATGCACTTGGATAGTTCAGACATATGGCAACATTAGATCAATTCATGTTCAGTAAAAGCTGCCCCAGCAAATTCCAGGAGCTGTGAAGCTGCTTTCTCAGGTAAAAATTGTGGTTTTTTTATATAAGCTTTTCTAACACCATAGCTCTGGGAGTGCTTTGCATTCATACCTTTGCCCTTCCTTCTCAACACTTTGCTTTCACTGTAGTTAAAATTGAACAGAAAAATCCAGAAGATTATAGAAGAAGGAGAAAAAGTCTAAATTCTGCCCTGCTTCTTGTCACAGGTCTCTGTCACCTCAGCAAAACTTTTTAAAGTCTTGTTTGGACTCATTTGTCACTGGATGAGTAAGATGTGCAGTTTAAGTTTGGGAATGCTGCTGAAATCAGCAGGGATTCTGTTCTCCTCCTTCCCCCTGTTCGACCTGGCATGAGCATAGCAGAGCCTTGGTTCTTGAACTCTGGGGTGAGCAAAGTCAGGGACACTGACCCTTCTCACAAACCCACCTCTGGGTCAGGATCAGGGCAGGGTGGGAATGGTTGTGCTGATGCTGGGCAGGGGGCTGAGGCAGAACGTGAGGAGCAAGGTTAAGGTGAGCAGTGAGCAGAGGTTTGATGTGCTGGTGGGGTGTGTAAGACTGAAAGAGGAACTGCATTAGTCACACAGGGTAGGGCACCAGCACCACCCTTCTTCTGTGAGCAGCCAGGTACCATGGGGCACGTAGCATAAAGACTTTGGTGTTGACCTTGGGGACCAGAAAACACAGCTCAACTGTTCTCTTACCCTGCCCCAGAAGCAGGGTAAGGATCTAAGTGGTGGATCTTGGAATGCTTCCTGGAAGCTGAGAACACCCACTGAGAGCCAGGCAGTGGCACCCATCCCAGAGGAGCTTCTGCATCCATCCCCATCTGCAGAGCATGAGACATGCTGAGGACACCACTGGCAGACTGTCCTGCGGGGTGTTCAGCAGCACTGCAGCTCCTCCATGCCCATTCTCCAGCTCAGAGCTGTTAAGATGAACTCTCCTCCATTTGGTTTTGTTTCTTGTTGAAAACACATCTCTGGGCAATGTGTCTCCATTGTGTCGTCTGAAGGAGCTATGAGATACCGCTGGCAGAGGGCTGATGAGAGACACATTTGTGCTGTTTCCTCTTGTCATTAATAATGGTGTCACTGAATCAGATACATCGCACAACTGCTGTAAAAAATGTGCAGCATGTGGCTTCCTGAAAACAGATTAAGATTTACTGCTCTCCATTTGGATAGGAGTTGATGAAGATAAGAGGTTATCTCTGCAGGGCACTGTACAATTTCTACTCTTTCAGGCTCCATGGGGCACCTTATTTTTATTCTCATGTGTAAAACCAAATATATCAGAAGAACAGAAAGGGAAACAGATAAATCATCTGTATTTGAAACAGTTACAACTCAAGTAAAGAAAAGTGCACAAATTCCAGACTGTTCTCAAGAAAATGTATGTGTATGGGCAGAGAAAGAGAAGCTTTCTTATCTGAGGTTTTATGTTGAATATCTTTTTTTTTCCCTATTTGCCATAATCAGACAAGAACCAAAACCAATTAACTACTGATAGTTCTTGTACCTCCTCTTGGACGCTTCTTTGTCAAAAGGCAGATTTCAGCTCTGTGTAACAGGTGTCATCCATGTGGTTTGTTGCTCCTGTCAGTGCAGTCTCATCTCCTCCCTGTTTAGAGCCTTTCAGGCTGATTAAAACTGATGTCAGTGTTTGTACACTCTCACAGTGTGTGCACTTTCTGTGCTCAGCAGAATCAGAGCTTCTCTGGGTGATGATGCCACTCTGAACATCCCACAATCCCTTCTTCAGCCCTTCTGCTCAGGGACAAATGGGAGATGCATGTTTACATCCTTATGTTTACTTATTTAAATTTGAAACTATTACCTTGCCTTCACTTTCATCACCACACTAACTGGTCTGCAAAATAGGTCAGATATGGGATATGTTTCCATTGTGTGATTTATTTCGATTCCTGTAGCTTAGAATACAGTGATAAAATGTACATTAACACGCAAATATACATGTACATATAAAGAGAGAGAGTAGAACCAGAGTCTGTACTGAAGCTGCCTCTCAGGAGCAGCCCTGCATGGGGTGATGGATCTTTACAGACATTGTTACATGTGGTCCTCCATTCCCATGGACGCTAGGATACACATGCACAGCACATGGGAATTTGCACCCCTAAGAGCTCCTAACCTCTCCCAGAAAAGGCTGGGTGATGAAACCAGCTGGACCCCATGGAGGAAAGGGAAGGTAATGGGTGCAGTGACCCACCACAGCCAAATGATCATGGAGAGCACAGGAATGGAGGTAGCAGCCTGGCTGTGTCTTTCACTTTCCTTACTGTTTAGGTAATATCCTACAAAGCTTCCACATTAGAAGGTTAAAGGCAAGGGGGTGTTTATTTTGTGCTACAATTTGCTTTCATCAAAACAAGGCACAAGCAGAGCTGTCCTCCTGATGCCAAGGGCAGATCACCCCATCACACACAGCAAGGAGCACACTGCATCCCTGTGGATAAACTGTATGTGTGAGAAATTAGTAAATAAGTAGGACTTGGAAATGTACTTGATCTGTTATCTTGCAAAATGAAGGAGAGGAGGAAGCCTCGGAAAATTTTGCATAAAATTATTTTGACTTGGCAAAACTAGATGATGCTGATGGGCTGTGCACTCCCTGAACTGTCCATCTCTTAAAACCTGACGAAGTGTGGCAAGGAAATAACTGAATAAGGTGAAAATGAAAATAGTGCTCCAGCAGCCACCTGAAGCAGTGGTACAGGGAGCTCCTTCCAGAATAAGGACCCCAAGCCTCCGGGGTTTCTTCCTCCCTTTTAACAGGGAGCAAGAAGCACTGCCCTGGAAGAGCCTCTTCCTGGGTTTGAGAACCCTTGAGGCAGGCAGTCACAGTAAGCACAATGTGTGCGAGGTCTGCAGGCACCGATGTGAGCCTGCGGCCAAAACAGCCCCGTGGCTTCACTGGTGTTTGGAAAGAGGCACCAGCGTTGGCAGACCCCATGTGTGTGGGGGGCGGGGGGCTGTGGGGCTGCTGCTGGGCACAGGGCACTGTCCAGAGCCCAGCTGGGCTTTGCTGGGGGTGGTCCGAGGCAGCATCATGGTATGACCCCATGCCACTGCCCAGCATAACCAACCCAAGGAGCATGAGTCCACCGTGCTATAACTCAAAGTATGACCCTTGAAAAAGAGAGTAAAAGTTTAGACTTTGAAAGTAATTATTACTAATCCAAATATATAAACACAAGAACACATTCACTGGTTGTTGGCTGATGAAGAGCACGCATCAGCAGAGAGGACTGCCAAGGCACTTGCATGCCTTGGGCAGCCAGCCGCACTCCATTCCCTTGCACCATGCCTTAGCGAGTGGTTCCAGAGATGAATTTCCAGTTTTCTCATTTGGTGGTGGTGGTGTCTGCAGAGGATGATATATAATGAAAGTGAAATGAACTCTGAGGATAAGGCACCTTCCAGACAGCAAGAAGCATTTCTTTGATTTCAGACAAATCCTCCCTTCAGTGTTCTGCTTTTGATCTTTACATGGAAGGATAAGTTTTATGTAAGACAAACGTCTATCAAAGTTTCATTTAAAAGCATACTTTTAACAGAAGGTGGCACACTGATTAAATTTGACAGTTGAAGCAAGGCAGCCTAAACTGCCCAGGAATGCAGAAGGATTAAATTGAGGCCTCACATGAAAACTATTGCTGTGTTATTAGGCAAGTGTAGCCTTTCAGGCAATGAAGTTTGGGTGCTCTAATCCACGCTGACAGACAATAGTTCGTATTTGTGCTGTTGTAATTTTTTCTGCTATCTTTTTTCGTTAATAGAGCATGACTCAGTTCACAAGCCATATTCAGTGGCTCTACTCAATATAATTCTGGGAACAAATAATAGTTATCTCTTGGAAACACAGAGGCTGACTCTTGGAGGCTATTTGAAAGGCGTCACTTACAGTCCTAACTGAGGTGGTTGAGAGCTCCTGGAAACCGAGGGCACAGAACCAGCTGCACAGGACCTGTGTCACCAGTATCACCACACAACCGCCTGTGGAGCTGGAGGAGAGCCTGGGAATGGGCAGCATCTGTGGGCTCAGGAGAGCCTGGGAAAAGCAGGAGCTGTGGGCTGGGCACTGAAGGCTGCAGCTGTTGGGGGACTCTTACCTGGCCACCACGACTGCCCTCAGAATGCCCACACCCCCCCTCAGGGCAAGAAGACCAAGGGTGGATTGTAGTGAAATCCTTGGAGACAGGCATGGCACTCAACGTATGTTCAGTCCAGAGGGAAGGAAAGCTCTTCTGCCTTACTCTGTGCTTTGCAAAGCCATTTCAAGGTCGTTGTATTTTCTGAACTGTCATTGTGGTTCAAGGCACCACGAGGGTCCAGTTCAGCACTGTATCACATTTTTTGTTGATCACTATATCCTTTTGTCCAATCCATCCTCTTGTCTACAGTCAGAAAGGTCAGGGAGTCACATTTATTGCTGTAAAGAATTGTCTGGCAGAACGAAGAGGTGAACTTTAAGGACCATGAGTGATTCACAGGGGATCAACCCCTTTTTCCATTCGTCTATAATAGAGTGTCTATTCACACCTTTGCACTTCTGATGGCCATAAATATGAAAACAACCCAGGTGAACCTTCTAATTTATTTCCATGTCATAAAGTTCATGAGAGATGTCCAACTAGCATATGCAGGGACTTCTTCATTCTTCCCAGGGTGCAGTTTAGAAAGCACAGGAGACAAAAATGAGCCAAAGCACAAAGGCTGCATCAGCACCAGGGACACAGATTTCCATTTCATCAGCTGTGGGAGTTCTGTGCCACTGACCCTGCTGCATGCAACCGGAGCAGGTCAGAGAGAGGAAAGCATGCACTTCTAGCATCTTTGGCACTGTCAGCACGGCTGGGCAGCCAGGCTAGGTGGGCAGGTGACTGAGCAGAGGCTCAGGTTCCCATTGCAGGCAGAAGGACCTGACCAACCCACTGCCCTGCCCTTCCTCAGGCTGCTGTGTCTGTCTGTGCTTGGCTCAGGGTCTGGCCAGAGGATTCTGACAGTCCACCTTCTTACGAGGTTTACTGCTTTACCCAACATGACAGTCACTGGGCTGCTGTCCATCCAGGGTGAAGGCACTGTTAATACTTGTACTAATTTTAAACTGAATTCTTTTCCCTCATTCCTCTCCCATTTCTGCTGAGGCAGTTGAGTAAGAGTGCAAAGGCAGATGAATATCCTCTCACTGGAACCTCCTGTCCTACCCCAGCTCCTTGGTGGCTCATGGACCAAGTGGGACATGAGGGGTAAATACTGGCAGTGCTGAAGACCTTGCAGAGAATCCAGGATCTTGTTAGAGAGCCAAGCCCCCAGTCAATGGACTAACATTGTTAATGGCCCTGTACTGAGATAGAGACTGTGGCACAATGCATATCCAGGCATTAGAGACCAGAGTGGGTTATAAGAGACCAAAGTCACATTGAATGTCAGACAATGATATCTGGGGAAAATTTTCAGCATCTCATAATCAAATACATGGTTCTTTGAATCATGAATGGTAAAAGCTGCATTTTAAATAAGGCTGACACTAAAGTGGTCAGGAAGTCTTTGTCTTTGCAGAGTGATCAAGTCCAAGCAGGGAGAACCAGAAAACTTGCTATGGGAAAGCACCATCTCATTCAGCACTGAGACCCCACAGTGGGTACCAGAGGGGCTGGTGTCTATGCGTGGGACATGGGACACTCTCAGAGATGGGCTAAGCCCCGTCCTCTGCTCCTGAGGCTTGTTCTGGTGTGTGATGTTTTGATGCTTCCTTGGACTGTGGTGGGACTGACTCCTGCCACACGTGCAGGAGGTAGATGTGGAGCACAGCGAGGTACCCGCAGTCCACCTTGTCCTCTCCTGGGAGCTGAGCCACAAAATGCTTAGACAGCATTTCCCAATACTGTTAGCTAAAAACAAGGGATTGTAGGAATTAGTTCTGCTCTGTTTACTCCTGTGTGGAAATGGCTTAGGGAGCTGCCCTTCCCAGTGTGGTACCACTATCAGGAAAATCCTCCTCACCTGTTGGGAAGGGTCTGGGAAGGGGCAGGAGCCATGTGAGAAAGCCTGGCTGTGCCAAGCCCTTCTGCTGGCACTGATGAATGTGATGAGAATGTGATGCTAGGGTATTTAGCACAAGATCAGCTCCCCAGGAACGGGTGCTGGCATGTGGCCAGTGCATTTCCAGGGCCATCAGCTGCAGCAGGCTGCTGCTCCTGGATGGGGCACTGAGGGGATGGCAGTGAGCGCAGGCTGTGATTGGCATGGCAAACACCACTGGCACGCTGCTGCTGCTGGAAACAGACCCTCTAGTAAATTGTCTGGAGACTGTTTGAATGCTGGAGCAATGGTGGAGGTGGGAACATTCTTGCTAATTACAGCAAGAGTGGGAAAGCACCTCCATATTTGTGCTGCACAATCCTACATTTCCCTCACTGCCCAGAGTCCTTCCTGTTCCCTTAACCTCTTGCCTGGAAAGAACTGCACGTTGGAACAAGGTCATGGTTGTAACGACTATTGTAAAACAACAAAGGACAGGGGATGTGCTGCTGACCCAGAAGGCAGCACTGTGGTGTGCCCAGAATAGATGGAGGAGAGGGGGACAGGGGTGATCATCTCAGCAGAGCTGGGGGGGGCCAGTGCAGGGGCACTGCTTGGGCTCACACTGTAGACAGGGAGGAGAACAGGGTCCTGCTACAGAGCGTGACACAGACATGAGGTGTCTTTGCATATAAGATGTGGTTATAAGGGAGGAGGAAGGATGTGAGGGAGCTCAGCTTGTACCTCTCCACTCAAATTGTGAGTAAGAGTCTGTTCAGCTCTGCATCGTGCCTTGGAAAGAGCCGAGAGACTGTGCACTGGCAAAGGACATTTTTTGCACATAAAAATATGAATAATGAGCAAAATTTGATTTAGTATTGATTTGATTAGGGAACTTTAGTACTGATTTAATAAAAGAGAATGTCTGTACCATATGCCCAGCTAGTGGAATTAGTCATTTGGTCAGAAGGGAGAATCCCGAAGGCATTCCTGCCCAACCTGAAAAGCGAACTCAAGCAGCTGCTGGGTGACAGCTCAGTGTGCTTCAGGCAATTTCTTGCCCAAAAAAGGTGAAAATGATGATGACCACAGAACAGCTGGCAGGAGATACCCACTGAGGGCTACATAGTTCCACATGAGAGACATCTCATGTAGAGCTGACTTCAGAGACTGATTTTACCGCACACAAAGCTGGATGAAGGAAAGTGAAGCCGTTTAGGACTACCCTGGCCTGTATGGCTTTGGAAGAAACCTGCTCTGTCTAACACACATCACAGGGAGGGAGCCTTGCTGCCAGAGGCAGCTGGCTCTTCTCCGCAGGGCAACTTTCCAGATGCTCCTCCTCAAGCCTGGAGCATTCCATGGGATTGTTGTGACTCAAGGGCAGGACCCAGCCCTTTGCCTTGTTGATTCTCCCTGCACTGGCCTAGCCCATCAATTCAACCTGTCCAGATCCCTCTGCAGAGCTTTCCTGCCCTTCAACAGATCCACGGTCCCAACCAAACCTGTGTCATCTGCAGCTGGCTGAGGGTGCACTCGATCCTCTTGCCCAGATTATTGATAAAGACATTAAACAGAACTGCAATCACTATGCACATCAATATATCATTAATAACTAAGGCACATTTTCCTTGACCAAGTTTGGCAAATATCCTATTTCCACTTCATGGGATGTGCATTCTCAGAAACCTTTATTAAAAGAACACTCAGTGCATCAGTGTTTTCCATTTCCTGATACTAACCAGTTTATTGCTGGTCTAGATTTGGGGAAAATTGGTTTAACATGGAAGAGAGTGTTGGAATTTTTCTTGACTCTTCTGTTCTCTTGTTTGTTTTGTTGTTGCTTTTGCTGCTGCTATGGAAACACTCCCTCCTTACTCTAAATCCTTTGGTGGTACCATTTCCTATTGAGCAGATTAAGATTTTTTTGCTGTTTCAGTCACAGTATGCCATTCTCAGTTCCTCTAGTGATCGCTGCCCCTGCACTGCCCTGGGCTTTCACATTTCTTCATTACAGCATAGAGTTAAACCTGTGACATTTCACCCAAACTGCTTGTCCTTTGCAGCAGCAGTGCAACAGGCCAAGCACAGCCATCAGACTGGGCATGTAGTGCTCCCGCAGGGACATGGCCATTACCATGTGAGGCCCTGCCATGGCATCAGGGCTTGTTCTGCTCCTACCCCACCCTTCCAGGGAGGGGCTTGGACAGGGAAAAGCAGGAACTTTGGGATTTGGACCCAGTGGTCACCAGAATCCAGATTCTGCTTCCTCCAGTGTTTGTAAAACATTCGGGTAAAAAAAAAATTTTTCCTCTCCTACACCTCTTCCTATCACTATTAATATCAATTTAAGATCTACCCAGCCTATTGACCACAGACCCATGGATAGGACCTGTGGTAAATGAAGAAAAAGGAAGAAACAGCATCTTGAACATATACTTGAGGTAGGCAGATCTCAATAGATAGGTCAGATTAATTAATTTCGGCTAATGGTTATGCTGTGGGTTTTAGGAAAGTATTTCCTTTGGGATGTGAGGTTCAGTCAGCAGTGTGTGCAATCATACACTCACTCATTTTGATCAAACACTAAAGGAGTACTTGAACTGAATTGTATAAGTCTTGTTTCACTTCTCTGCAAATACTAACAACCTCTTTGTCAAGCTTCTGAAAAAAACAGAGCATCAATGTTTGACAACAGTTCTGATTGCTGAATTAATGCTGGTAATTATATTATCCATTTATCACCATTTATTACATTAAAAATTCTCCATTATTCAAGACACCTGTGCACATTATTTTTGGAGACATCTCAGTCTTGTTGAAGTTTTCTCGAGTATCTAACAGTAGGTGTAGGCTTGCCTTCACATTTTTGTTGTTTCTACCTCACAGCTGATGATTGATAGTCTTATTCATCATCACATTTGAGTCAGAATCTGGGCTGATGAATGTTGCTGTTCATCGTTTGCCTCCCACTCACAATTCTCAGCTTGATCCTGATGTCGACAATCTGGAACCTGGGACTCCTCTTTCACACTGGGCTCTGTTTACCAGCACTTAATGGCTGCAGCAAGTAATTTTGTTTTCACTGACTTCTCTCAGCTAGTCTCCACTTTTATTGCAAATTTGGTATGAGAAGATACTTACTTTTTTTGAAAAATAGACCAGCAATATGAGGGTGTACCTTCCTGAAAAATCAGAAACTGTACGTGTCTTGGTTTCATGTCCTGAGACTGGGGTCAGGTTAACAATACTGTAAATCTCCAAGAAGCCAGTGTCTATGCAGACCTGTATAGATGTCTCTTAAGATGTTCTTCCTGACCTCTTCCAATCACTTTTTACTTCTTCACAATCTTGTCTGTTATGTGTCTGACTCTTTGCACTTCCCATGTGTTCTTATGTTTTCTTAGAAGGGAGAAAATAAATAAAATCATTTTCCCCCAGGAACCCATGAGCATAATTTTGCTGCATCAGCTTTGTGATAAGCTGACTTTGGGAAACAAGTGACAGGATATTTCTCCTGCTCTATTTAGGTGAAAATCAGCTGTGTCTCTTAACTGAAATGTTTTAAGCTTGTTTTTGTCAGGTAATAAAATTATGTTGCTTTTTATAATTAAATGCCTTGTTATGTATGTTTCAAAGGCTGACATTTCTAATTCAGTAACACCATAAGCAGTAAAGAGTTATTCAACTCCAAGTGTAAACTCATCCACAGACGTTTGAAAGATGTAAGAAGAGGTCATCAAGGACACTGGCATGACGATGTGAATGCTCCACACTAACATTGTCCCAAGAAGCTGTTTCAGTGGAGGAGAGAGGGGATTTGGTATCCAAGTTCATTTAGCAAAGCCAATAATCTTTGCATCTCATGGATAGTGTTAGCTTACAGGCTGAAAGCAATCAAAAAAGGGAAGCTTGAAAAATCAGTGAATTACAATAAAAAACTCTTTAAGGTCTTCAGCAATTTTCTGCTTTTTTTCTGTTTATCCAGAGTCTGAGTCTGTGCCCTTTTCTGGGATTCCTGCTTACATATTTCATTTTGTGTATTCACACAAATGGTTCCTGTTAGAGCTACTTTTCTATTTATTTAAATTCTTTGTGAAACACCACCAACAAGTTTTTAACTTTATCTTAATGGTAACTGGTGTCACCTGGCAATTTTCAGTCTGCTGGTGTTCTTGGCCCCTTTGAAGGTTCTGCATATTTCTTGCACTGGTTTTCCTCCTGGGATGCTATTCAGGCACTGACTGGATTGTCTGGGGCTGGCTGTCCAAAGGGCAGGGGCAGATCTGACCACAGAGCCACCGGGCAGTGCTGGGCTCTTGCTAAGGGAGCTTAGCATCGCAGATGGGGTGTCAGTCAAAGTGTCCCCGTGACTGTGGGCACAGGGATGGCTGTCACCTGTCAGCCGAGGTGTCCCTGTGACTGTGGGCACAGGGATGGCTGTCACCTGTCAGCCGAGGTGTCCCTGTGACTGTGGGCACAGGGATGGTTGTCACCTGTCAGCCGAGGTGTCCCTGTGACTGTGGGCACAGGGATGGCTGTCACCTGTCAGCCGAGGTGTCCCCATGGCTCTGGCACAGGGATGGCTGTCCCCCAGTGCTCCTTCCTCAGGAAAAATGCACATCTTCACCTCATCATCTGAGCCCGATGGGACTGTCCCAGCATGGCACCCTCTGCATGTCACACCAGATGACCACACCACTACTTTTGGAGTCTATGGCATGGCTGGGAGAGGCCACTCCAACCCAGGCCATGGGCAGGTGGATCTGGGAAAGGCCGATAACTTCATCCCTCAGGTCTCTGGCACAGGCAAGCAGTGACCAGCAGATCCCTGCCATACTGAGTTTTGCAGAAACTGAATGTTACTTCCTTTCCTTTTTCCACTCTGTTTTATAAGCATTTATGTATTTTATGAACATTTTCCAAGTCATGTTGTCTCTACTGGCTATTATGAGTAAACTCTGTTGTTTGCATTTTACCTTAGCTTGTCCTGAAGAACATGTTGTTTTGAGGTGTTTGGCTGTCATCAAGAATTTCTTTGTCAAGACTGTACATATGTTTGGAATTTTTTTTCTTTTTATTAATTCACAATTTTATCTGTGTTTTCCAAATAGGAACAAGAAGAAACACCCTTTTCATTCTGGATGCCAGGTGACAAATGTCTGTGTGGGAAGATAATGAGGAATCCTTTAAAAGGGGAAAGTGTGGGAGTGGTAGCAATATTCTACCAGAGAGCTTGGCCTCCATGGCCGCGTGGGCAGGGTCGGGAGGGCTGTGGCTGTGTCAGTGCAGACAGTCACCCACACAAGGCACCGCTCAGAATGGCAAGAGAAGGACTTTAACATGTTTCATTTTCAGGTTACTTGCATACTTGCTGCTTCATTGCTTACGTAGATGTGCTGTAACTACTGAATACTGATGCTTTTCCATGTTTGATGTCCCTGCAACAGCTATTCTGTGGTTTGGTGCCTGTGATGCGGAGTTCCAGCTGTTTCCATGGCAGCTCCATCACACCAGCCCAAGCTCATCCATTTTCATAAACTTTGATAGTGTCTCCTAGGAATGATTAACTACATGTAAAAATCCTGCTGGTGTTTTTTACAGATTCCTTCAAAGAAAACACAAGCAATTGCCTGTTGTTCGGTTGTCAAAGCTCTGTGATTATTTTCTCCACAAACTGAAGGGAGCCCAACATTAACTTGCTGATTTGTAAAGGGCCAGTGGACAATTGGGATCTCTGCTGCAGAAATGGATGAAAGAAGAGCACTTTTCTGGAGACGCTGAATGGAAGTGAGTGCTCTCAGAGATGTTTGAAACCTGCATTCCCAGGGGGAGTGCTGGAGGACAGAGCACAAACTCTACCAGGTATATTTCCAGTTTCCAAAAGCAAGTTGTGTCCCCAGAGACCTGATTCAGAGATTCCCCCAAAGCCCGCCCCTCCCAGACTCTTGTTGGACTGGAAATTGCTTGACCCATGAGCTGATAAATCTGAAGATCTTCCATCTAAGATCTTTGTTTGCCACCATGAGTGTGATAAAAAAACCCAGCCCCACAAATGATTATTACTCTGAATTTCTATTGTTTGTTAGTTATTTTTGTTGAGGGTTTTTTAATGTTTCAGATGTTTCTGTTAAGGTCAGTGCTCAGATAGAGCAGGTGGTGGGAGGTGAACCTTCCCCTCTACACAGAACTGGTGAGGCCACACCTGGAGAACCATGCCCAGAGCTGGGCTCCCCAGCACAGCAGAGACATGGACAGACTGAGAAGAACCCAGTGAAGGGCCACAGACAAGAAGGGTCTGGAGCACGTCTCCTTTGAGGAAAGGCTGGGAGTGCTGGCACTGTTCAGCCTGGGGGAGAGAGGCTTCAGAGTGACCTGACTGTGGCCTTTCAATATTTACAGGAGACCCATAAAAAGATTGGGGACAGACTTTTTAACAGAGCCTATTGCTATCGGACATGGGATAATAGCTTCCCACTGGCAGATGACAGGGGTAGATGGGATATTGGGACAAAATTCTTCCCTGTGAGGGTGGTGAGGCCCTGGCACAGGTTGCTCAGAGGGGCTGTGGTTGTCCCATTCCTGGAAGTGCCCAAGGCCCAGTTAGATAGGACTTGGAGGAAACTGGTCTAGTGGAAGGTGTTCCTGCCCATGGCAGGGGGTGAAACTGGATTGGCTTTCAAGCCCTTTCCAATCCAAACTAGTCTGTGATTCTGTGATCCCCCCACCACCCAAGTGTGACAAATTCTTCATGGTTCAGTGTGGAAATAGACTCACAATATCAGAAGTGGAATAAATCATGCAGGAGATGGGTCTCCGAAAAAGAAGAAGAAACCAGCCATAATGCCTCTTTTACTGTATTGTAAAATGGATTCCTTTGCCTTTTCTTTTCCTTGAGCCACCCTTCTCCTTCCCAAGACCCCTTGAGAGAAAACTCCTATCTTTCTAATTAGTATGCAGATATTTGCCTTGGCCAGGCTATGTGAAAACCCCCATTATTGGTCCTTTGTTGACGCTTTTCCCATTGGTTCTTAACCCTCGATTTCTATAGGTTGTGAGCAGCATCCCCTAAAGCCCTTTAAATACCCCTGACCATATGAATGAACTCTCTCTCTGCTTCCCACTCCTGCAGTCTCGTTGTGTCTCTTTGCTGGGACATCTCGGGGACCATGTGGCTTGGAGGGAACGGGAAAGGGGGAGCAATCCACCCAGCTGTCACAGTTCAGACTTCTAGAACAATCACATCCTCTGGATGTAGCAGAGCAGCTCTGTCAGATCTGCACTGTTCTATTCCCCTAGCTGGGGGTCCCTAGGTCAGCATAACAAATAACAATGTGTGGAAGTTTTTCAGATTGAAACCAACACATCTTGTTCTTAAGAAAGGATGTGAATTGTGGAGGAACCAAGTGCAACACAGTGCTTTAGGAGAAGCCTGTATAAAACATTAATTACATATGTTTACAAACAATAACAAGTGTACTTTGAGTATTTGTTTTTACTGGTCACATTATTTTCTAATTTGCAGCAGTCTATCTACAAGCTACAGAAAATACTTTATTTAAAGCTTTTGCAGCTCTATCTTATCCTTTCCTTTCAGAAGGATTTGATCATGAATTATACATTCCAGCAGAACATGAAATATTTAACTCATGCTCTTCAATTGAAGTTCAACTTCTCAAACAAAGAAATGAATTTGAGCACAGGAAAGACCAGGTACTTAGACACAGATTCACTGGTGCTTATAGGAGCCTTCCCCTGCCCAGGCCCCTGATCAATAGGGCTGAAAACTTGGAAGGCTTCAGGTGGTCAGGGCTGCTCTTTGTGCCATTCCCTTAATTACAGGAGAGACTTGGCTCCAACAGACAGATTGTGCACATATGAATTCAGGCTCGATGCTCTGAGTGAATGCCTGCAGATTTGTAAAGGTTGGGAGGAAAATACATAAGGAAGATGAAGTGCAATAACTATTGCTCACACAGTGCAGCTCTTTCCTTGTATTGGGATTTCTCCAAGCCAGCAGGAAGGTCACAGCACTGGGACGGGATGGCAAATGTTAAGGGGAGGTGTGACCTCCATACTCTCATTGACAGGTTGCTGAGGCTGTGCTTGCCTCTCCTTGGAGCTGTGCTGGAAGATATCTGGTACAAAGCAGACATGAATCAGGTCAAGAGTTTTAAGTAAGTGCATTCAATTTAATTTTAATAACTGTGCATATTACTGGATAAAAATAGAAGTTAGGAGGAATTCTGACTTTGTTTCCAAAGGTATGAAGGCACGTACTGTATGGTTCCACACAATGTCTCTTGCTCTCTTTTTTTAAAGGTGTGTCATGGTTATTGATCTGCTGGCATCACCTCTAATAAAAATAATGGAGGAAGTTATAAAGGTGACTTTTTCCAGCTAAAATTATTATGTAAGTATTTGTTGCACACAAAATGGAATATACCATAGATTTTGAATTGAGAGTGCCAGTGGAAAAGGTAATTTCAAATCTAGAAAAAAAAAAAACACCTTATCTTACCTGTAGCTCATCATCTGCAATTACATAAATGAACTTGTTCAAGAGCTGAAGAACAAAACCCCAGAGTCTCAGGATAGAGAAGTGCACACTGTTAGTTGCTCCATGTCTTCATATGCATGTTGTATGTGCTTCCAGAAAAGCCTGAGCACCAGGGGAAAAAACCATGAGGGGACTCAAACCCTCCCTTCATTGCTACTTTACATTTGATATGGTCCCTTCATAGCTTCCTTTTGTAGTTTTGGTTGTGGCTTTTCCTAAGGTAAAACAAAATCACACCGTGGGAACAAAAGCAATTCCAGTGCTGCTCTGAACAATCTCACACTACCAAAACTTGGTTCATCCAAACCCTAAAGCTTCATAGAAGGAGAGTAAATTTACCATGTGAAAGAATTACTGTTTTATTTGCTTTAGGTGATTTTACATGCAGCTTTCTTCTGTAATTGTAGGTATAAAGTACATGCAAGAACATGTCCACTATACACGTTGATGAGCCAGTTGTCCTGCCCAGAGAATTCTTAATGGGAGGCAAAAGTGTTTTGCCTTCAGACAGTGAAAACATCACATGCTGACAGCCATCCCCAGCAAAAAAACTCACTCATAAAAGTAACTCTCAAAAGAAAATTCAGATGAAAGATATTTTAGGTGTAATCACCCTTCATGAAGAGGAGAAAAGGACAGTGCTGTCTGAAATGCTACCAAGCAACAATCAGATCCCTCAGCTGTGAGGGATAACACTGACACAGCTCAGCCCATGAGGCGTCTGGATGGGCTGACTTGGGATGAGCCTTTGCTGAGTGGACCTGCAGGGGGGAGTTAATGAGATTCCTATGACCCCTGGTGTCTCATAGCTCTCCTTCCATGGGTCAGCCATGGTGATTTTGTGAGGAGAGAGGCTCCTGGCAGACTGGGAGGCCCCTGTGATGAGTCAGAGCCCCGTGTTCTTTGGCCAGGGAAAATACATTGTTTCAATGGTTATTTACAGTTACTTGTAAATGTAAAAAAGGAAAAAATAAAAAGCAACACCTGAAAATTGTGGTCCAGGTTAGTTTAGTTTCAGCTTCTATCCTTATAACTTAAAACTTACTTTTCTTACACAAGATGTGCAAGGGATGTTCCCAAAATTGCTGAGGGGTGGTCCCAAAGGTGCCGAAGGGTGGTCCCAGAGGCAGAGGGAGCTCTGTCATGCAGAGCTGGGGCAGGTTTTACCGCTGACTGGCTTGTTTCGGGAGGTTTTGTACGAAGATGCAAAGTAAAAAATCCCAAACTGAGCTAAAACTCCATGGGTGCTTCCAGGCCTGTGGGTGTGCTGGCTGGGCTCAGTGAGGACAAGAGACTCTGTTGGCTGGATAGAGAGGAGTGTGAGGTGGGGGTGGCCAAAGGGCAATGCCTTCCTGGGAGTGGTGGGCGGCTGGTAGATGCCTGAGCAGCACTGGTGGTGGGGGATGCTGGGACCCCTGGGGTGAAAGGATCATTTTCTAGATCTCAGAGGGGCTAGCTCTGCCCTATGCCACCACGTAGCTCAAAATACCCCCATCAAAACCAAACCACAGACCAGCTTCACACAACTGCATTTAAACTGCATAGAAATGCATTTGAAAACCTTAATCTGATCCCTAAAATCCCTGAATCAAAATAATTTACAAGGCTTCTAAAAATGTAAATGTAAAGCAGAAAGCTCCTCTGGCAAGGCTGCTCTGCATGTGTGGAAGAGGGTGGCTTATTCCCAGATGCCCCTCACCTGTGGATTAGTAAGTCCTTGCAAAACAAGTTAATGTGAGGCTTTTTGGGGAGCCTAATTTATTCTGTATCTGAGGAACAAGTATGGATGCAAGAAGAGACTGCTTAGGCATGCCTATAAATGAGAAGACTAAACCAATGAAGAGGAATCTCAGAAAGGCGTCCAGTCATGATCAAAGGGCTTATTAGATAATTTACAGTCATTCAGTACAAATGAATTCAGCCTTTTAGAGTCCTTAATAATTAACATGTCACTGTTTCTGACATTAATGCATTAATTTTCTGTCTTCAATAATACATAGAAGCTACCAAAATAAAGGCAGAGAATAAAATCTGATGCAGAAGATGGGGAGGTATTTCCTAGCCTTGCTGCTTTTTGTGTAAATCTAAAATTGAGGGTTTGAAGTAGTGGAGAGATCATTTGTGGACCTTTTATTTTTTTTTCCCCTCCATGGTGCAGAAAGCCTTTAATTCAACATAATTTTAAATTCCAATGATCAAGGTAATATTTTAGAAAGGAACTACTTCTGTTTGGAAGCTCAGTTCTTTGATTAATGAAATATTATGAATTTTCTTTACTATTCTCTTTGAAAGAAATGTGGGTGTTTCTAAAAGAGCATAAACGGCATAATCCATGGGAAAAGCCTTGTTCTTTAGTAGTGTTAATTGTTAAATACTAATTGAAGTCCCCTGCAGCATCTGGGTGGGGTGCTGTATCAGGACCATCCATCACATTGCTCTGCATAAGGAATGCCCTTCCCTCTTTGCTCAGAGAAGGTCTGAACAAGCTACTTTGATATAAATTTATCCCAGACATGCTGTCCTGGTCTTGGCATCATCTTGGCACCCTACCTACCCCAGGCATCCTGTCTGCCTCAGTTCTGAAGGTTGCTGGTTCTGCTGGAGGGTGGGCAGCAGCAGGTGCCATGCAGAAATCAGTGTGTATCTGGCATCAGCAAGAGTAGAAAAGCATTGAAGAAGCAGGATGAGTGATGGGTACTGTAAGGCTGTGCTGGGAGCTCTACCACTTCTTGTCACCTCTCCCACCTGTGGCCATGCTCCTAGTGCTGCACCACGTGCTGTGGGTCTGCATCCCTGTGTGCTAGCTGTGCCAGCCTGTCTCACAGAGCAGGTTCAGGAGGGATGGCCACGGCAAGGGCAGGTTACGGCTCTCCAAGCCCCTCTGAACAAGGCCTGTTTGTGTCTCATTAGCTCTGCCTGGCAGCTCACAGCATTCCCTGACTCAGTGCTCTATGAACCAACAGTAACTGCACCTGCACATGCCAGTCTCACTCCATCTGCTACTCGCAGAGGGCACCCAGGACACTTCACAACACCAACAACTTGTATATTGGGACAATTTCCTGCACATCCCTGAACTTCTCCTGGGTGATGCCACTTCAGTGAAACAGCTCTCCAAGCAGCGTCATTGCACTGCTCCCTCTAGCAATGTGTCAATGAGAATAAGCAAATTTATTCCCAAAATCTTGATATTAGTAACCATCCTTTGGATTTCTTTCTTTCCTTCCACCGCAGCCCACTCCACCCCATCTCCCTTTAGCTTGATCCCCAACTCTTTTGTTTTCTGTATCAGGTGCAACCTTCTTTGCTTGCCATTTCCCCACTTGGCTGGTGACAGATGAGTGGAGAGAATTTGTTAGCCTCCAGTAAACCCTTTTACAACTGTTTTATTAGGCAACTGTCACAGCCTTGGAGCACTGTCCCAGATGCTGCTGCAAGACTACAAGAAGAGCTGGATGATACATGAATTTCAGATATGTTGGAGCCTGTGATCAAACAGGAGGAAAGAGCGTGCCATGGGATGTCAGTGCTCCCTCTTTGGTAAGCTTGCTCAAACCACCCACAGTGCTTGGGAACACCAACAAGCCAGGGACAGAGTTCAGTGGCCATCACACTACTCACCTTGGAACAGGCATGTGCTGTTACTGCAGAAGTGAAGGGAAGCCTTTGTAATATTAAAATCAAACCAAACCAACTCTCAACAACAACAATAACAAAAATCCCAAAGCTCACAAGTCATGTTGCACTATCTACAGTTCAGTAAGAGCTTTGGTAAGTGCTGTTCCATTTGTGGATACGCCGTGCTGAATGTTGCATGTTTGGCTGAGGTCCTTAGATGCTTTTTCTCTTCATTTTCATGCTTTTTTTTTCAGTGGCAAGAGACCATTGAGTGTTTCTTGTTACACATCTGACCTCCCTTCTGAAGGAGGAGTCTTGGTTGCTGCTTCTCTCCAGAGCACCTGGAGCTAGTGGCTATCTGAACAGTGCTCCTGGTAGCTGGAGGAAAAGGAGCCGTGCCTTCCCTCAACAGGACAGGCTGAGCTGCTTTGGGCTGCAGTCAAGGCTGTATTCAGAGCACTTCTGTTCAGTGACACAAGTGTCTTGGAGTAAGAGAGAATCTTTGTGGAAAAAAGAACAGTTTTCTTTGAGTAAGATTTCAGGACAGGAGCATTGGCTCTGTTTGGTTTTTCCCAAAATTAAATGTGTTACTTGCTGAAGCCAAGTGCCAGAGGGAGTATGAGGTGTGTTTGTTAGGGATGACCCATCCAGCTTGTGCCACTCGTCTCTTGGCATCAGCCCTTGTCTGTGAGATCTGTCATGTGCCTGCACATGGTTTGTCAGAGGGTTCTGGAGGTGTGTGTGGCACAGGCTCTGTGCTGACTGCCATGTGTCACAGCACGGGGTCATGGGCATGAAGGCAGAGGGGAAAGTGATGCGAGGGGATGCAGTGATCTGTATCTGCCCAGAATCCTGGGAAGAGCTGGTTTCACCTGTGAGCTTGGGTCTGTGCCAAGTCCTCACCCTTCCTATTACCATGTAGGTTTCTAAATTACCTCAGTTGTACTTCTTTCTATTTATTCTGTCCAGCTGGATGTAAGTGTGCATGAACACATGCATCATTAACCTCAGGTGCATGGCCGTTGTCAGGAGCCTTGTTTTCAACCAAGCTGTCTGTGCTGACAGCCCTTGATGAGGTCCATGGCCAGGGGACAAGCTGCTGTCCTTGCTGAAGAGCTGACACTTGAAAGAGATGCTTGGACACAGCACTGGGCCCTAAATGTTTAGAGCATGAGAGCCAGTAAGGAGCAAAAAATGCTTTTATTTGCAAAACTGGCCCTTCTGAAAGTTCATTTCCTCTCTGCGCTGGTTTCCTACTCCTGCGCTCATCAGTGTGCTACAAAGGGGTTCTACTGAATGGTCCTGTCATTGGGTAATCTATGTCAGAGGTTTTTTTAGCTTTCTGGAATCTTTAGAACTTTGTGGATTCATTTCCAAGGAAAAATCACACACTCCCACAAGTAGGTACTTAAGAGAATTGTTTCTGCAATTGTTTTCAGCAGTAATTTCAAATGTCTTTCACAGACATTTGAAATGCTCTTTGCAATGACCAGAAACCTGAATGTACAGCACACCTGGGACTGCAAAGGGCCAATGAAACTACCATATGAGTATGTTTTACTGAGTAAGGCTTCCTGGTTTGTTCCTTTCCCTTCCTTCAGTGTCAAGAGAACTGAAAGAGCAAACTGTCCCCTTGGTTTTTATGGCAGTTCACATAAGTCCGCCAAAGGACCAGAAAACTATGGTCAATGAAGAAAATGAAGGTAAAACTTTCTCAAAGTGTTTTTTGACCCAAATCCAGGCTGCATTTTTTTATTTTGTGCAAGAGTGGGCTTTAGCTGACCTCTTCATGCCTATCTTAAGGTATATTAAAGATATGTTTGCATGTGTGTCTGCTCTTGTTTGTTGGGCTGCCTGTCAACGCACTACTGCTCACATGGCTTGGCAGGCATCAGTAGTTTGTAAAGTTGTACAATAGGCCAGTATTAAGCAAAATGGGGCTCATTATTGCCTGATGGAAATGTTGATCGTGAAAACTACAGAAGGGATTAGGACAGTCCATTACATTTGTTGGCAATTTTTGCTTCATTTCCCTTACACAAACTTTCTGAGGTACATAAAAACTAGTGGATTTGGAGAAAAGGTAAACTTGTCATGCTGTGTGTGAGCCCCTGTGCTGTGACTGATGGCACTCTCCAGGGAGCTGGGCATCCCTGCTTTGGCATGGGGTCCTCCATGGGCTGCAGGGGAGTCTTTGCTCCCCCATGGACCCCTAGGGGCTGCAGGGCACAGCCTGACCCACTGTGGGCTGTCCTGCAGTCTGCATGGGAGCCTCTGCTCCACTACCACTTGGAGCACCCCCTGCTCCTCATCCTGCACTGGTGTAGGTGCTGCAGGGCTGTTCCTCTCACATATTTTCACACCTCTCTCCAGCTGCCATTGCTCTGTTTTTTTCACCCTTTTTAACTCTGTTATCCACTGTCACTGGTGGGCTCAGCCCTGGCCAGAGGCTGGCCCCTCTCAGGGATGCTGGCATTAGCTTCATCAGACATGGGGGAAGTTCCTGGCAGCTTCTCTCTGAAGCCACCCCTGTACCCACTCCCAACCCAAAACCTTGTCATGCAAGCCCTATACAGTAGTTAAAAAAATTTTATTTAAAATTACTTGTCAATTTTATTGCTGATAATAAGATTATGAAGTTCATTCGAACTTAGGGGGAGAGGGGAACTTAAGGAATCAATTTAAACTTCTCTGTTGAATGGAAACCTTGTCAAATCTCCTTAACAACAAGTTTTCACTTGCTCTGCGTCACATATTGGATATTCCAGTTAGGAATTTTAAATTACTTATTTTTCTAGATATAACATATCTAGAAACAGAATAGATTTTGGGCAGTTTTTGGGTACTAGTAATAAAATATATTGATTTCTTTTAGCACTGTGATACCTGAAAATATAGAGGTACCCTTAATTTGAGCTCAGTGACCTGTTGCATTCACTGGTTTGGGTTCTGTAGGTACAGCACATCCTCTACATGCCTTTCCTGCTCAAAAGCTGGTTGGGTACAGACTTGGAGTAGTCTTAAATAGACACTCTGAAGTGAGTGGGTAGGGATGGAGTCCTTCCAGGAGGGAATCACAGTCACATTAATTTCAGTGGGTTTTTCCTCAGTTATACATTGCAGGGGGAGGCCTGTGGACTGCAGCCCTCAAATCCACCACGCTGCAGTGCATATTCCAGTCTGAAGCTGAAGGATGTTCTAGGACTTGTTCTAAATGGTGCTGGGGAAGTAGAGAAGTGGGACAGAGAGACCAATGTCAGCAGTGAGGCATTGGCTCTGAGAAAAAAGTTTCATTTCATTCATACCTGTTTTTGTGTTGATCCATTCAGGGAAAAGGTGAAAAATCAAATCATCTATGTCCCAAACAAGCCCAGTATGATGCTAATGGCGCCTGCACCTGTCTTTCAGTCAAAGGTAACTGCAATAGGTTTGCCCAGTATCAGCTGGGGCTGCAAAAACAAAGCAGGGGCTGGATGTGCCTTTTGTGTGTTTTATTGAGCTGTCCCACACACCAATAGAAATCTGTCAATGTGTTGAGCTTGAGAAAACTGTTGCAAATTGTTTATAAACCCACTGACTTGAGAGCAGCCGTTGTCTTTCACTGTTGTGTCCCCTAGGGCAAATGTTTCTCTAAATGTGCTCCAGTATCCCTGTTCTGTTTATATGGGAATTGCACTTCCTCTGATATTTTGCCTTGAATGTTTCACATCTGAGAACTCAAATGCAGCAAGAAATCTCTAACTGATGGATTCCTTGGGCAGCACCACAGGGGCTTTTGGCATGGAAATACTTTCATTCCAGGTTGTTTGCTGGTTGTCACTGCTGGATTGCCAACAACTGTTTGCTTGCTCTGTAGGACAAGTGACCTTTGGGAACAAAAGAACCCACTGTGAGGGCAGCTACCACCTTTTGTCATCACAGCCTCAGGAGTGAAGCTGTGTGACGACCCTGCACTGTTGCGATGGGAAAGCAGAAGTCTGTCCATCCTGGCCTCCTGGTACCCGGGGCTGTGATCCCAACGTGCTCTTCGGGGGCAAGTCCGTGCTCCCGCACCTGTACCTGGCCTCGGGGACAGCGACCACCAGGGCACAGGGAAGACAGACGTGACCGCTCCGGGTGGGGTGGCACGGGAGCTCTGCAGGGTGCCCGGCAGATCTCCGGCTGCAGCCCCGGGGCAGGACCGGACACCCGAGACAGGGACGCGCCAGCAGATGGCACTCGTGACCTGCCGCAGATAGAATTTCTGCAAGGAAAGAGAAAATCTGTGCGTTTTAGCTGGGGCCCGCTGGCAGCATCAGGTTCGGCGCAGGCACGTAAGGCTCGGCGGGAGGTGCAGGCAGGACGGCTGAGCAATCCGGCATTCCCGAGGCTGGCGCACTCCTGGCTCTGGCTGGGAGGGCTCGGGCTCCAGCCGGGTCTCTGCGGGCTGGAAAGCGGGACCGGGTCTGTCACACACCCGGGCACACAGCTAACTGCAGACCTCGGCAATTCCCAAGGGGCATCCTCGCTCACGCTGCCCACTGGGATTTACTCAGCAATAAAATCCACCCGTGCCGAATGCCAGCGGGGATGAGTGTTTTAGTGCGAGGTCAGCTCAGCTGTCGAGCAAAGTGCTGGCTGACTCACCAGCCTGCGTCCATCTTCGGCCATCCTATCCTTGCCCGCATCCGTATCCCAGCCCACGTACGATGGATCCATGCTCCAGCAGAGCACAGCTTCAGAGCTAATTCAGCACAACGCAAACCCTCCAAACCTCCAACAAATCAAGTGTGGAAACCCTATTCCAAGTTCTTTGGACTTGAAACCTGTTTTCCCAGTCTTTGCAGGCACAGCTGGTGCAGGAGCCATTGGGGAGGGGACAGAGACAGTGCAGCAGTGGAGAGCTGCGTTTGTCCACACCTGGGAGCTGGCAGGGGCTCTCAGAGGATGCAGAAAGGGCTGGTCAATGTGACTGGGAACTGTTGTGTATCATCTGTGAAAAATCCTGGTGAATAAGAGAGGACTGTAGAGACCCCATCCCTGAAGGATTCCAGCTGGACGAAGTCATGTCTCACCTGATAGAGAGCCCAGATGTGAGCAGCAGGTTTGGCCAATGTCCCTCTAGTCAGGGTTTTGATGGCCCTAAGTAATATCCTAACGAAATGAGGAGACAGTTGGTAGATTTTTGTGGACTGAAATTATAAATATAAGCTATCGTATATTCTGTGCTTTGATCCATATTTTCTTTTTAGAGTTCATTTTGTAAAATAATTTATAGAATTTGTTACAAAATAATATATCAAGATTAAGGATATATATGTTCAAAAATTATATTTTATTATGACAGTTTCTGTTCTATTACTGCTGGAACAAACATCAAGAAGAAATGCAGAGTCATGACTAAATGAGTTGTTTACAAACATTTACGATTCCTGGAAGACACTTACATAATAACCCAGGATTTAAACCACACACAATATTTCAGGTGCTGCACTCTCATAAGCCACTTGCTGTTCTACAATGACAGCAGGGTGTGTGCTCTGTGTAACTCAGCTCTGCTGAAATATGTGTGGGACTCCTGCGAACTTTCTACAACTAATACTCTGGAAAGACAATTGCTAATCCCCTAGAAATAGGCTTTAGCTGAAATTACAGAACTATTAGGAGACTAGAATCCTATGTATAGCTGTCTTGTTTTTTATAGATTACTGAAACACTCTAAGTCAATTGTTAATACCTTATTAAAATATTTACCATTGTTTTGCTCACATACTTTGGAGACTTTGATTTTGTGTACCCAGTGTTTTTGCTCCAGAACTCATGAAGGGCATGACACTAAAGGTTTGCTGCTGTAACCTTGAGTTACTGAAATTCAAGCCCAGAAATGACATATGACTTGTGCAAAAATCCTGTGGCATCACTGGCAAAGGGGGACAGAGGGACACTCTCATGATCCCATAGTACCTGAACTACTGCACAGAGTGCAGGATAAGGGATGGAGGACAAGATATTCTTTAAGGAGGACCTGATGGTACTTTGTTCCAGGGAAAATAGGGGTCCAAAGGGATGTGGAGGCCGAAACTGAGACACTGCAGAGAACTTAACCCAAACAGTGGTTTTATTACCAAAGGTGGCCAAGTAAACAGGAAAGAAACCCAAGGGAGAGAGAGGAGAACATAAGCCCCAAGGTGCAAACACCCCAATTGCCCAGGTGTCCCCCATGGAGCTGTCTCACCCACCCCTGCAATGCCCAGACTTCCCTAGCAGTGGCTGCATCCTCAAGGCTCAGCTGGCTCACAGGTGACAGCGGGCGTCCCCGCCAAGGCAACGTTGGCCTGTCACGTGAAGCCAGCGAGCCCCAAAACATGAGCCACCTGCCTTTGATCTACTTGGCCAAATGACGTTTACCTGAGCGACGTGGCCAGGGCCACCCAGGCAAAGGGATTTGGCACTGCCCCTCATGGTACAGAACTGATACTTCTCTGTGCTTGCGTGGGTCTCTCTGCACCTGCACAGTCCATTTCAGAGGCTCTTCATTAATTGAGTCTGGGGGTTTACTTCATCCTCCTCCTCCTCTCTTTCTCCTTCAAATGCCCTTGGATGGCCATCAGCCAATGATGAGAGGCCAATTAATTTTATTTGCACAGAAATCTCTCTCTCAAGGCTATCGACCATCTTGATCACACTGTTTCCCCATAACTTGGCATGAGAAAACCCAGCTTCTCACAGGTGGCTAGGCCAAACACAGACCATAAAATACCCACATGGAATTCTACCTGAATGCATACTACCACTGTCCAAACCAATCCCCTCCTCACCTTGCTGGACATCCACCCAGGGGGTGCATCATACCAGCCTTTCCAAGACTTTGCTGGGCTTGGCAGTGATCCTGTGTGCTGAGAAGGATCCCTGCAGCCAGGAGACATGCTGTGCACTCCACACTGTGCCTTTTCCAGCCTGAAATGCCAGGGAGAGCTGGATGGGCCTGACAAGCACTGTCTGACCTTCAATACACAGCCCCAGGGAGTGTTTCTTCGGCATCCTCAGTCTCCCAGAGAAGGCTGGCAGGGTGCTGGTGTGACGGGATTAGCCACAAAGATCTGAGTGAGTGACATCTGATTTCCAGAAAGGTCTGGAGCATACTGTGGGGCAGAACAGTTTGTTCACTCTAACTTGAAGAAGGGCAGTGTCTGCTGTCTCCCTATCCATGAATACAAAGTGGTGGCTGACTCCATAACAGTGATTCCATGGCTGTGCTCAGGAATGCAGCTGTTCTGCCTGCAGGAAACAACTTTCAGCACTGTAAAGTAAGATACACTCAGGTATCCCCCAAAATGCCATGATAGTGGAAATAATCCAAAAAGGTTCATCTGAAGGCAAGAACCCAGAAACTTACAAAGCAAAAATTAGCGCTGTTTCTGGAGAATGGCGCCTGAGAAAAAGGCAAAAACCTCTTTTCATTCCTGGGCTTTATAATCACCTCTGGCCTCTGTTTCGCAGGCTCACTTCCGACACAACCTGTAACACTGTGAGGATTTATCTCTCTTCAGACTAGAGAGATACTGCATTTTTTCTCTGTTATGCAAAGGAGAAGGGGAAAAAACCCCATCCACCTACTTAGGAGAAAATTATTCTTCAGCAGGAAAGGTTTTCTAAAAGGAGAAACAAGTCCTAGCTTCTCGTTACAAATTCTTTCAGAAGAATGCCTGTCCCTATGGGCATTGAGCTCTATTTATGTCCCTTGATTTCTATCTGTGTTCAGTGTTGTCCATGTTTTCATTTGTAAATACAACAGCCAGTTCTGAAGGACAAGATCACAGGGCTATTGTCTGTCTGCAGCCTGTGTAGCTGGAGAAAACTCCCTCTCCTCCCCTAGTCCCCGCAGCAGCTGAGCACACGCTCTGTTGGACAGATACAGGTGCCTGGTTGAAGGTCAGCTCAGGGGGTTGGACAACCACTCTAGGCCAGAAGCCAGTCCAACAGTGTGGGGGTCTTGTGGCCAGGGTCCCGCTTCCCATTCCCCACCTGTGTGTCCAAGGAACACTGCCCACTCTGACACCTGGCAGCGAGACTTGCCTGCCCCAAACACTGCCTAGGGCCATGTGGTGGTTTGGCCCTGGATAAATGCCTGATGTCCAGCAAACCCCCTTCAAGGCCTTTCCTCCCCCCTCGCCTTCC
>JAWWMO010000174.1:62742283-62756091 GCA_035047845.1 Dendrocincla fuliginosa | reverse complement strand
TCATTGGCCCTGCTCTATAGGATGGAGGGAAACTTCCAGAGGCTTCCAACAGAAGCCAATTTTCCTCTTATATATAAGAAAAAAAAACCTACCCAGATAAACCCACGACAGGCCATGATGGGAGAACATAGCCCTGGTCACCTGGGAAATGCCCCTCTCACTGGCCACTGCACCGAAAGGGGATTCTTTCAGATTGGTGGGGTTTTTTTCTCCCAAACACTGATGGGTGTATCAGTAATCAAGGTAATCAAAATATTAATTCTCCCCTCTCTGCCTGTTCTCTTCTCCAAAAGAATCATCCAGAAATCAAATTAAATCCTGCCTGGGAGCATTTATTTCCCCTGAATTTAAATGGTTTATCTTTAAGGATTCAATTTTTGTTAGCAAGTTTCAATGGCGTCTTAAAACTCATTTCCTTGGTATGAAATGAGCATTTTAAAATCACAGCTTATAGATTAAAAAATGGTTCTGTGTAGTGTTTTGTTATCCTTCTCACAGATGTAGGAGGATAATGAAAATTTTTGTCAATTCTGGCACTCCTGGACTATAGTAACAGACATGACATAGTGCAGCAGAGGTGCTGTCCCATACCTGATGCCACTAAAGATAAACAAGGGAATAATTTACTGCTAATACAATTTAAGACACATGAAACTAGAAGAGAATAAAGTTGTTCACTGGCTTCTGAAGTCATGGGGAGCTATGATTAGCACTGTGAGGATGCCAGAGGCAGTGGGTTCAGTCCTGGAGCAGCTGGAGGGCCAAGCCCGGAGCTGGGGCTGTGCTGCCAGAAGTGATATTGCAGGAGAGGTTTGGCACTGGCGGTGCAAGGGTGTCCTCCTTCTCCCCTGATGTGCTGGGTGCTGGGTGTGCTGGTGATGGGAGGCAGGTGCCCTCCCACTCCCATGACATGTTGAGTGCTGGCAGTGTGGTGGGAGGCCACACTCACAGCAGAGCCTGGAGGCTCCTTCCTGCTTGATCTGTACCAGGAATGGTGGCAATATCTGGAATAGTTTCCATAAGGAATTTTAATGTGCATAAAATCAAGGCTATTTTGAGCGTAGAAATAAGAGCATCTCTGTGTTCATAATTTCTCTCTCATGAGTGCCTCTCTACTGATAAATATCTCCTGTTTGCATGGAATTGTTTATTGTTAATAGCCTTGGTGTTTAAAAGGTAGAAATAATGTCTCCACTGGGAAAGAGGAAACATCTTTCCCGACACATATCTACTTTGTCTGCTTTTGAACTAAGGAGAAGTACTCTAAGAACTATTATAGAGTCTTTAACATCTAATGGCAAATTATGGTCCCTTTGGCCAGAAGTTTAGGAAGGGTGACACCACACATACCACCCAGCAGCACAGGCAAGCTGTATTTGTCTTCCAGGGGTGCATTTATACATTTTATGGGCTGCAGCTGAGAAGCATCACTCAACCTTGCTCAGTGAATAGGTACTGGCACGACAGAACCAGTTATATGCAATGAGCAGGTTTCAATAAACCAGTTTTCTGCTGTTGTTTGCTGGTTTAAACTACAGTATTAAATGAAGAAATCACTTAGTAAATTCATTTATTATCCCCTAAGAATCTAATAAAGAAATATGTCAGAGATTAATTTACCTGGAAAGATAATCAGAGACTCTTCAACTGGAGCAGATGTCTGGGCAGAATCCTCAAAGTTAATGGTCTACCAAGCAAGAAGCTGAGAGCCTGCGTAGTCAGTGGCTGTCAGCATCTCTCTGTGGAGATCTGCAACAAGAGGTAGCAAAGGAATATTGATTTCCTCCAAAAAAACTTCATAGCCCACCTCAGCTTCCCACAGCTTCACCTGTTACCCGGCACTTCTTCGTGGTTCATGTGGCTGTCACAGGGCAAACAAATGTTTCCACAAAATTGCTTGCAAAAACTGGGCTATGCAGTATGTACAGCTAAATCAGACTGTCTGACTGCTTCATTGGTGCCTGTGGAGAACCCTGGGTAGTCTGGAGAATGGAGATGAACCAGGGCTAGAGCCATTGCATTCTCTCCTGGATGGAAAAGGCTGTACACTGCTGTGAGTGTCTGATATACGCTGAGGAGTAAAACATCACGTGACATTAGATGAGCTTTGTTTTTGCATTTAGAGAAGGCCTCTCAGTTCAGTTCTTACTTGAAAGCTGAGGGATGAAGCTATGGCATTTTAAAATGCAGAATATCCTGCAGAAATAGTACTAAAAAACCACAAAGATAAATGAAATAAAATACTGTACACACCAGGAACAGCGAGAGAGTAATGCACAGGGTGGGTGTTGCCCACTGTGCAGCCCTGGCTGGCCCCCAGATTGGGATCCCAGGGCCTGGTGCTGGCCAGCAGGTTGTCATGGCTGGGCTCTGTGATGGATCCCCTGATCCTCTGGATTTGCAGGGAATGAAGAGCTGTACCCTTTGGGCACAGGCTGGCCAAAGGGCTATGGAGGAGGTTTTATCTTGTCCTTCTGTCTGCCCAGTGGGCTCGTACCCTTGAGACAAGGAAAGTGGGTGTCCAGTGAGCACTGTGGCATCTGCCCAGCTACTTGTTGGAAGTATCGTCTATGATGGAGCCTTTTGCCAGGAGCATTTCTGGAAATGAACTGCCACTCCTTTTTTCCTCCATGTTAAAATACACACACCTTTTTTCTTCCCTCTCTAGGGATAGTTTCTTCTCTGTACAGAAAAATAAGCATCAGTGGGAAATTGGGTTTAGTGATTTTATTTTATCTGTTTATGTTTCTCTATCTGTAGTACAACAGCGAAGAGTCGATGCTTTTCATTGGTGAGCTGTGCCAGCACCACTGCTGGAACCCATGGCACAAGGGACCAAAGGGCAGGAGTGTAGCAGCCAGTGACTGCTGGTCAGATACAGTGGGGTCAGCTTTTCCCTGTGGAGGGGGGGTCAGCTTTTTCCTCTGGAGTTACGCTTCCTTGTGGACTGTGTTTCACCTTTCCTGAAAGCTGCATATACAGCAACACCAACTCTGCAGAAATTAGTGGAGATAAAACCAGTGAGAAACAGCTGACTCTGGCTCTTTTCTTAACTCTGTTTCACCAGAACCAGTAAAGATGTGCTGGATTGGGAGGGTTATGGATTTACTACATTGCCCACGGCACTTTGATTACTGCTAAAACTACTGACTCCATTTCCCACTACCTGAGACTTTTCTTCCCTCTTACATGTACTTTCACCTCAGCTGAAGGTCATCAGCTTGCATGAAAAATTATAAACAGACTCCTGAGCTCTGGAGTCTGAGGAGATTTGAACAGCCACCTCTAAGAAACTGCAATGATCAAAGGTGTACAACTTCTTTCCAGTCAGTAAAAGCCAACAGACATTGCCTAAAATCCTATAAAACCTCTGATGTGGAAAATGCAACTTCTGCAGCCTCTTTTCTCCCTGTCATACACAGATCAGAATGGACACACAAAGTCTGGCTTTGCCAGTTTGGGTTCCTCTTGGGCAAACTGAGCTGCCCTGACTTGGTCTCTTCAGTTCACATTTCTGCATGGCACTAATCCCATCTACTCTTTAAATCTCCTTTTCTGATCACTGTAAAAAAAAAAAGTTAAGTTCTGTATATTATCCTCAAATAAGAAAGCAAAATTTTTTTGTTTAAACAATAACAACCAAAAACCAAAATACACACACACACACTCCCAGAAAACCAAACAACAACAATAAAAAAAAATCTTCAAAGAACTGAAGGGAACAAATCTAAACCAGAAACCACAAACACTCCCTTCCCCCTCAAAAGTAAACCAAAACAAAACCAGAAAAAATCCCCATTTGTTCATTCTCTGTAATGCACCTTTTCCCATGAGGATTAAAAAGTTTTTAAATATCTTCTTCAGTGCCCACTGCTCATTTCACAGAATCATAGAATCAGCTGGGTTGGAAGAGACCTCTGAGATCATCAAGTCCAACCCTTGGTCCAACACCACTGTGGTTACTAGATCGTGGCACTGAATGCCACTTCCAGTCTCATTATAAAAACCTCCAGGGACAGTGAATCCCCCACCTCTCTGGGCAGGCCATTCCAATGCCTAATTATTCTCTCTGTAAAGAATTTCTTACTAATATCCAACCTAAACCTCCCCTGGCAGAGCTTAAGCTGGTGCCCTCCTGTCCTAATGCTGTTTGCCTGGGAGAAGAGACCAACCCTCGCCTGGCTACAACCTCCTTTCAGGTAGTTGTAGAGAGTGATGAGGTCCCCCCTGAGCCTCCTCTTCTCCAGACTAAACAAGCCCACCTCCCTCAGCCTCTCCTCACAGGACTCGTGCTCCAGTCCCTTCACCAGCCTCTTTGCTCTTCTCTGGACCTGCTCCAGCACCTCAATATCTTTCCTGGTCTGAGGACCCAGAACTGAACACAATACTCAAGGTGTGGCCTCACCAGAGCTGAGTACAGGGGAAGGATCACTTCCCTCATCCTGCTGGCCACACTATTCTTGATTCAGGCAAGGATGCCATTGGCCTCCTTGGCCACCAGGGCACATGCTGGCACGTGTTCAGCTTCCTGTCAGTCAGTACCCCCAGGTCCCTTTCCGCCTGGCCCCTCTCCAGTCACTCTGTCCCCAGCCTGTAGCGCTGCATGGGGCTGTTGTGGCCAAAGTGCAGGACCCAGCACTTGGCCTTGTTGAACTTCATCTTGTTGGAATCAGCCCACCGCTCCAGCCTATCCAGGTCCCTCTGCAGAGCCCTCCTGCCTTCCACCAGGTCGACACTCCCTCCCAGCTTGGTGTCATCTGCAAATTTGCTAATGATGGAGTCCTCATCTAAATTATCAATAAAGATGTTAAACAGAACTGGGCCCAGCACTGATCCCTGGGGACACCACTACTGCCTGGTTGTCAGCTGGATGCAGCACTGTTCACCAGCACTCTCTGAGCCTGGCCATCCAGCCAGCTCTTAACCCAGCAGAGAGTACACCAAGCCATGGGCTACCAGCTTTTCCAAGAGTATGTTATGGGAGACAGTGCCAAAGGCTTTGCTGAAGTCCAGGTAGACTACCTCGATAGCCTTCCCCTCATCCACCAGGCAGGATACCTGATCATAAAAGGAGATCAGGTTGGTCAGACAGGACCTGCCCCTCCTGATTTTCTCAAGGTCACAAAACTTTTTGCACATGGAGGAAGGAAAGTATGCCTTGTTCTCTAAATCTACGCTCTGCTCCTGCCTTTCTGGGAAATCTCAGGCAAGCTCTGTATATTGGAAACAAGGGCAGATTTCCAGAAATATTCCAGTGAGCAAAGACTCTCACACCAAAGGCAAGACCACAGGCTGGAGCTGAAGGCAGGCAGGGAAGTACCTGCTGAGGGGGCAGGGAGGTACCTGCTGCCCCTTGGATGCTCCTCTGTGGTTCCCATAGTAGGATGAGCTCAGATTTAGGATATCCACTGCTGAGAAATAACCTCTGTAGACATTTTTAGCAGAAGTGGTGGTGCAGTTGTGCTGTGACACAAAACCAGCTGGAAACAGTGCCCAGTCATATTTGCAGCTGCCCTGTGGGCTGGTGAGGGCTGGAGGAGCTGAGCCCTTCAGGAAGGTCTGCACTGTGCTGTGCTATGTGCACATCAGGAGCTGAGCTCTGCTGCCTCTGCCCAAACAGCTGCTGAGCTGCAGCTCCTAGGGCCAGGAGGGTGAGACAGCCCTACTCTCCAGATCCAGGGGCAGTTCTGGATCTATCCCTGAAAAAGCAGTGCTGCACCAGCTACAAAGGTAGTCATGGGCTTGGGCTGGGGTTGCCCATGGCCCCATGCTCTTACACACTACCTCAGTCCATCATCCCTTCCACTTGGTTCGTGTGGTTCTTCTCAACTGACCGGGATGTCACATTTTCCAGCCTGTAATATTACTCCTTTGAGGCCAAGCATCCTATCCACCTGCCCTCACAGGTGTCTCACTAGGCCAGCTGCACTCTGGGTCTTCCCAACTCAGGTATTCCCTGCTGCTTGTGCTCCTGGACTCCCCTCATCTCATCAAGAGGCCAGTGAAGACCCTCCAGACTGGATTTGATCCCTCCAGAAGAACGAACTTCTTCAAGCTTCTGCCATGCAAAGCACAATGTTAAAACATTTTGGAATTGCATACTAATTCAGTCTAATGACAACCCTTTCTCCTGAAGATAGATGTTGTCATTAATCAGAGGTTCACGTGCTTTGCTTCATGCATTTGCTTCGTGCCAAGCTCATTCCAAGAACAAAAGGGCTGCCACTGCTATAGCCCCGCTTTTCAATTTCAAACTATCTGCAGCTTACAGAATGAATGAAATATTCAGCATACACAAAGGGTGTACAGAATGATATGATACAGACCATTTCACTTTCCTTCATCCTTTTCTAACTGATTGGCTCTTGAGTAATGTATAGTCCTACATCAAAAGCTCCATTCAAATAAGATAAACAAAGTTCACATTACACGTGTCATTCCCGGACATCTGTATAGGTTATTCCCTAAAGAACAGAGAGGGAGATTCTTAAATTCTCTGTTGAGACCAAAGTATGAAGCAATGGTGGGGTGAGATATTTTACCACTTGGCAGGTGTATTTGATGACAAAAGTCAGGACAGACTGTGCTGACAGGATCTTTCAACCCCCTGTAACCTTTCACCCCTTTTCTGCTTGCTTTCCCTATTCAGCCACCCTGGAAACTGGCAGGCAGTTTCTTCTGCATCACAGTTTTTGGTGCTTCATCTTCCACAGCTCTGTCTCCTCCTCTTCTTACAGGTCTGTCTCCGAACAGGTCTGTTGGAGTATCCATTTCCTCTCCTCATCAACCTTTTGGGGTGCAGTGTCGCCAGTCCAACCTTTTCCTCTCTGCCCTCAGCCCTGTGAAAACACTTTTGAAATTGCTGACCTGCTACCCATGTGTCTGTCACATGAAGCATGAGCTGCCTGTCACCACACTGAGGGCTCCTGGCACCCAGTCCCTGCTTTGTCTGTCACTGCCTCGCTAGTGAGAGCTGAGCTCCCATCATGGATGCCTTGGGAGATCAGTTGGCAACACTGCACTGACAGCCTTTTGAGCAAACTCCCTGGTGATTCTGTTGTACCCCCACAGCCTGGGACATGTGTTCAGCAAGATTCTGAGGCACCTTCAGCATCGGGCTCTGTATCTACCTGAGCACATTTTTCTGCCTCACAGAGTAACAGAATCATAGAATAGTTTGAGTTGGAAGTTCCCAACCCAACAATTTGGACTGGAGCTGGAGTCTGCTTCCTCCTTGGCATGGCACAATTCCCCAAGGTACAGTCCTGTTGCCATTGCTGAGCTGTTTCTGCCTCCATGGGTGTCCCAAAGACCTTCACTGCCACCTGACCTTGGCATTAGTCTCTAGCTACTATCCAAGTGCAAATGGGTCAGTGAAGGCTTTCTTGGAACTGCCCTTCTTTGTTCTTACCTCTTAAGGCAGCTGAATTGTGGATTTGATTGTGTTTTAGTGTTTGAATTTGCAATGAAGCACTGTTAAGATGTCTGAAATGGAAGCAGCTTATATTTAGAGGGTATTTTGGAATATTTTCCTTTATCTTTGTCCTGCTTAGTACCTGCTCGAGTGGCAGCTTTACTTGACTACTCTGACACCTTGAAACATAATGTACATGTTGTATAGTGCTTTTCTTGAAACTGTTGTCCTACACAGCAAATATTGCACACACTAATTACACAGCAGTTCCCACAGGCTCGTGGTTTACAGTGTGCTGCTCTCTTTTCACAAGATATCACAAGTGAATTTTTTTAATTGGAACTGACACTGATGTGGAGTAGTTTCTCCCCAGCACCTCCTACTTGTCCCCACTATTTTCATGCTAGTGGGTCTGACCATGTCCAAGCCAAGCCATCACAACTTTTCTGTTGTGTTTCTTCTATCCAAAGTATGAGCCATCCTGTGCCACTCCATAATTTCAGCATCATAATTGCACTCTGATGCTGCTGCTCTTGGCAAAAGGGCACAATCATTCCCATGTTCCTGCCTGCCTGTAGTCACTCCCCTGCCTGTCAGACATCTTCCCCGACCTTATCATTGAGTCAGCTGCTGTTCCTGGGCATTAAACATTCATTTCTGGCCACTTCCCATCCTCTTACTTTCTAACATTCTCGTTTCCATTGCTCAGTTCCCACTCACTCAATTTCTTCTACTTCTCTGTAAAAGTAACCAGTGTTTCCCTGCTCTTTCCCTTTCTTTCCTTAGTATTAACTTCACTATTATGGGGCTGCAGAGCTGTGCAGAGCAGTCCAAAAAGAGATGGCACAGAGAGCTCATTTTTGGAAGACCAGCTTTGCAGAAGGTTGTGCCAAATGTCTTATTGCATCACATTCATCTCTGCAATTCTGGGGATACTTTTGTTTTGCAGGTGTGGAGAGGCTTTTCCAAACCCAGATAAGAGTCCTAATGATGAATCAATGATTTTTCCTGGCACGCTGCTTGAAGTTTGAAGGCACTCTTTGACCTGAGCTGCTGTGGTGCCAACTTTAGTCAGTGTCTCGGCAGCCTGTCCAGTACAGAGCAAGACAGGAGATGGAACTCCTCCAGCCTGTGTCAGTGTTTTTGGGAGAGCTGCCTCTCTGCAGTGTCTGTCGCTGCAGTGGAAGGTGCTGGGTACAGCAGCTGTTGCTGCCATGTTGCTGCCTCAGAGCAGAGCACAGGGTTTTTTACCCCAGGACAGGACTCTGCTCTGCCCACGTCAGCCCCACATTGCTCAAATCCTGTTTGCAGAGGGAGACTCTTGGGCAGGAGCCATGGGCAGGGCAGAGAGTGCAGAGAGGCTCCAAGGTCTCACACAGGGTGGGAGCCACAGGGACCCCAACACTACAGGGACAGCTCAAGCATCCAAAAACACTCTATCACACTGGTGTAGAGCTGGGATGGGCTGGAGGGAGGGGAATTTATGTACAGTCCCCTTCATCTCTTTTCCAGGCTTTGCAAACAGTGATGTACAGCACCTGCTGTACCTGTGATGGTGCCATACGCCAGCAGTGTCCAGGTTCTCTCTGTTCAAGTTCTCTACAGATTTGACTATGATTTGGGAAATATGATCTCGTTTCGGTTCCCTCGGAGACTTCGGAGCAGAAATCCCAGTGTGAGACCCTTTCAGGTGCCACCACAGAGCATGACTACCAGGAAACCTGCAAAAGCAGCCAACAAAAACAGTATATCCTGACATGATGTCACAGAGATGCTGCGATAAAAGGAGATGGAAGACAAGGCCACTATAACCATCATGTTTTTAGGATGGAGCTGCCCTTTCCCTCAGTGAGAGAATTTCATTGTGAGCACTTGTAAAACTGCAGCACTTGGGTTCAGACTGTGACTAAATAGGGTCAAGTACTATGAGTGCTCGATGTCATGGAATCCTGGGGCTGCTGGGAACAGCTGTCATGTGTGGTGTAATGAAAGGAAATAAGTTGCCTGGAGTATTAATTAATAGGCAAATAATCAGCAGTGTGCCTGAACACCTGAGCTCCTCAGGCCCACTGTAGAAGTGTGGGGACCAGCTGCTTTGCTTCCCAGCAGCTGAGCCTATCAGGCATTACAGTGCTCCCTCACTTCCCAGGTTTCAGTAAAGCCAGTTCAGTGCATAATTTTCAGAGATGCCAGTCATCTGAAACATCACCTGCTTTTACTGAGTGCCTGCAAATTAATTATAAAAGTGCCACACAGAGAGGGGATGAAGGAAGAAAAGGAGAATGATCACATTATTTAAGATCTATAACCCCAGTTTTGTCTGTGTGTATGTGTGTATTTTCCCATCTCCGTGTCAGGCAAGAGAGCTGCTGGCCCAGGGTCCAGCACCCACTGCAGCTGTGGCCCAGGTGGGCTGTGATTCCCCAAAACATGCAGCCTGAAATGCTGGGGAGGGTAAAACTACAAATTTTGCATAGGGAACATGTCAAGAGCATCATGTACAAATCCACAGCTGCAGCTGGTCTCAGGCACAGTTCAGAAGCTCATTGAGGTCCCTTCAAGGTGCAAGTGAGTGGGTCAACATGTCCTGGGGTGCGACAGCTCTGGTCCCTGTGGTGGGAGGCTGAGTCAGGTGGCGAGAGGGGCTGAGTCTGTGGGGTTATGGGCTGGCAAGGCCCTGGAGCAGAGACTGGAGAGACACCACCAGTGTGTGGGTGGGCACAGCCCTGCACAATGGGTCCATCCAGCCCCAAAGCCATCCCAGTGGGCAGAATGGGTAGTGTGTCTGTCACAGCCATTCCCAAGGGCAGGAAGGGTGGCAAGTGTCTGTATTCCACAGTGTCATTTCCTCTGCGCCCAGGGTAAATGCTTGCTCTGTTCAAGGTTAAAGGCTCTCAGTGGAATTTTTTTCACAGAACTTGTCTTAGTGATTTCCCAGTTATCTGTGTTTTTGGTCACTGGAACTGTCCATTTCAGGGAAAAGTCCTATTTATTTACACATTCCTTTCCTTGCCTCAGAATTTTACCTGCTATTTTTATTTGATCATCTCAGCTCTTGCACAAAAGAAAGAGCAAGTGGATGATTTGCTTTCTTCATGCCAGCTATTTCTTCCAGACCTCCAGCACTTCCTTGTACACTTTTTCCTCTTTCATACCAGTCTGAGGAGCCCTGTACATTTACGCATCATTTAGTTCTACTCTGTGTTCCCCTTTTGAAATAACGGATTAATTTAGGCTGAGAAGGATGGCTTGAGGCTCTGATCCAGCTGCCTGTTCAAAGTAGGAACACTGTCACAGTCAGGCTGCTGTACTGCCTGGTTTTCCCTGCCCCATTCCACCTGTCCAGTGTGTCTGTCCCTGCTTTAGATTCCAGGGGCTGGGACAGAACGTGCTAGAGACACAGCTGAAGTCAGGACAAACCATACTCATTGCTCATTGGTTTCCCCTCACCCACAGAGGCTCAGGAAGCTCTCAGGTTTCTTAGATATAACCTGCCTCCCGTACATCCGTGCTGGCTGTGCCCAAGGCTCCACCATGGCCTGGCCTGGCTGCCGGCAGGATTTGCTCTATCACTGCACCAGGATCTGATGGTCTGCCCGATCTCTGCTCCCTGAGGGTTCCTCCTGCCCTGTGCCAGGATAGGGGTTGTTTTGCCTTTACTCCAGTTGCTGGGACCGGCCTGGCTGCCAGGAACTCCTGGAGGAGCTGGGGAGCAGGGCTTCACTGGCATGTCTGGGTTCATCTTGTCAGATGTGTTCCCTTGGACAGATTCTGGCAGGGAATTTTCTTTTCAGCAGCTGAAGAACACTGAGTGGACATGTTCTTACCGGTATTATAACTCCAGTTGTTGTTCCTGAACGGCAGTGATCAGTTTTCACAGCTCATCAGGGTTTCTGTACAACTCAGATTGCTGCCTGCATGTCCATCATTTTAATGCTTGCCTTCACTGAATTTCACCCAGTGCACCTGATCAGAGGGGTGTTGGGAGCAGTTTGCTTTCTGATGTTGTTGGCCTTGCTAGTGTCTTCCATGACTCCCCAGGACCCTGCCATGGCCATTGGTAACTTCTGCCCACCTGAACATACTTGGTGTTCTTTCACCCTGCCAGGATGCGACCTGTTGTGTCTGAGCAGGGCAGGAGCAGAAGGGACACGCAGTGACAGTCCAGTGCCCACAAGGAGGGTTGGGGATGTGTCTTCTGCTGCTGGTTTTGGACCAGGGGGCAGGGTACACACAAACTTGGGGATGAAGCTGAGCTCTTGCCAGCTTTTGGTGACTGCAGCATTACCCACAGTGGGTGGAGAAACCATTGAGAAACTCTTCACTTCTCTGACTGGACACAAATAAAGACTAGTGTAGAATTTCACTGAAGCTTGCCCTACCAGGACAGCCATTTGTCAGTGATCTGCTTGGAATTGAGAAGGAAGACAAGACAATGTCTGGTTGTCTAACACAGACATGTCTGCAGTGAGTAGTTCCGAAGCCAATCGTACTGCAGAGGCCAGAGGCACTGAAAGCTGACAGAATAAGCACTGCTATTTATTGTAATAGCTTTATGCCTCCAGAAGTGCTCACTGTCCTGTAGAGTCCTTGAGAACTGCTGTTACTCATGTCAGAATCACCCAGCCTGACCTGGCTGTCAGTAAACCTGAGAAGGACATGTCAGGTGAGGATGGAGTGAGACGTTGTGCTGTGCAGGTCGAAACTGGGGCACTGTCTGGCCATGGCATACTCCTGTTAATCAGTTACACAAATTAACTGTGACAGTCAGTGAGAAACTCTGCAATTTTAGACAGCAAAGCTTTAGGGAATTTACCTCTCTTCAGAAAGAAATACTGGACTTTCATCTGGAAGTAAACATGAACTGCATTAAAAGTTTGTCAAGCAGAGAAGGGTGCATTGTCTGGTACAGGTCAGGTTGAACACTTACACTTGCATGGGAATCTTAGAATCACAGGATGGTTTGGATTGAAAGGGACCTTTAAGGGCCATCTAGTCTGATGCCCTGTCATGAATCCACTAGACCAGGTTGCTCCAAGCCCCATTCAAGCTGAGGCAGAATGTTTCCAGGAGTGGGGCATCCACCATTTTCTGTGCCAGTGTTAAGAAGAACTTGTATGTATTTTCTGCTCAAAACTTTTCCACTCTTCCCTTTCCTCATGACCATCATTACAAGGCCATGTCATTTAACAGGACGGGATTAGTAAAGACTCACTCTAACCCCTCTGAAGCTGCCCAGTGAGCCCAGATGCGTGCTAGGACTGGCAGTGTCCACAGAGGCACCCAGGGATGGAACCCATGGCAGAGCTGGATGGAGCTGTGCTCAGGGGATGCTGGGGGAAGCTCTGGGGGGCAGAAGCTGCTCCTGCACTCTGGTGGCTGTGTGACATTCAAACCCCAAGGTGCTTGTGCCAGAGGCTGAGTTAAAATCTGCAGCAGCACTGTGGGCACAAGACCCAGGCACTGTCTCTGTCAGGGCTTTGGCAGCCCAAAGAGGAGAGTGGGAATAGATGACATCAGGAGAGACAGCCTTGCTTCACAACCCCTGAGGGGCTTTGACTGCTTCAGGCATTTCAAGGGTTTAGGTTTCAGTTGTATCTCTCTGGCAGATGGCCTATCTGTCCCATAACATGCAGCTTTCCTTGCAGAATTGTGACCATTTATTGAAATCCAGTTGCCTGCAGTTCCCTTTACCCCCTCAGTGATGAGAGCCCCTTGGCTGGGCAGAGCCACTGAACAGAGCTCACCCTGGGCTCAGCAGACACTCAGGGTGGTCCTGCCTCTGAGAACATCAAACAATTTAGTTTTCTTCTGTACTTTGGGAGAGAATAAAATCCTCACTGCAGGGTGTTGGCAAGACTGATTTCAATTTGTTGGTCACTCATTCTTTGTTGTGTATTCTCTGGTTCCACTCTTTGTCTTGCTCATACAATGCTTTCTCTTTCCCTTCTGCAGCACTTGTAAGAGGAAAATTCTTCACAAGCTGGTGCTTTCCCCTGTAGATGTGTCAATGTACATCATTCAAGAGCTGCAACATCTGTCTGTGTCATCCTATGTCATCCAGGAACCTTTTCACCCTGCTCAAGCTGCTGATAATGATAACTCTGATCAAGGTATAATGATGATGATACTAATAAATGATGAGGAGATGCTTTTTAATAAAAGCTTTTTATTTTGGGGGTTTTATTGTTCTATAGAAAGTAGTCTAAAAATGTAATAAAAGCAACAATAAACCAATAATAAATAAAACAAAAAAAATGAATATAGTTGTTCCTGCCTGGCTACAAAAAGATGCAAAAGTAAAGAAACTATTCAAAAGTGTGGTGGTTTAGTTTTCCTGGGTTTGGTTTAGGCCTTCCTTGGTAGCAAGGTTGTAACTAAGGAAGTATTCCAC
>JAWWMO010000174.1:62721332-62742183 GCA_035047845.1 Dendrocincla fuliginosa | reverse complement strand
TTTTTCCCCTTCTCTCTTGGGGGGGATCCGTGTGGCCGGCCTTTGGGCTTGGCAGGGAGCCAACTCAAACCTCCACAAAAAGTGAAAAAAAAAAAATGTATCCTGCAAAACTCGTGTGTGCTTTGTAGTGGGGCTGTTGGATTTAGGGAAACCTTGTCTGTCAGGCATGGTCACCCTTGGGGCTGTAGGGGCAGCAGGTGTGTGATTATAAAACATTTCTAATAAATCTGGAAACTTTAACATGAGTTTCATTCATCTAGCCTTTACAAAAGATTGAATAACTTACAGCAGCCCAATCTGTCTACGGTGGCTTTTGCAAATTGTTTAATTAAACAACTTTGGTCAGTTTGTTCAAACGGCTCCACTGCCCCAGCCAGGGCCCCCCAGCGCTCCCACAGCTGTGGGCAGGGGCACTGGGACTGCAGAGCTAAGGCCAAGGGTAAGGAAGAGCTTTGGCTTGAAGGGCAGAAAGAAGGCAATAAATAAAACTGAAATTTCTGAACGTTGTTTTACTAATTTTAACTGATCTATTATTTGAAATTTACCACAAAGCTTTTGTATACTTCTGCTTTCAGTAGCTTTCTCAGTTATCAACTGCTTATATTTCTAAGCTGATTGTGCCAGGTATGAGGCAGGGAATAGGGTGGAAAGCAGAAATTAAAGAAAAACCTGAAGAAGATGGAAAAAAATTGCAGATTATGTATCTCCCAAGATATTAAAAGGAATTATGCAAAACCTAAACCAATCCAAATTCAAAAAGATTTTAGATATTTTTAACAGCAAAGAATCCTTTTTTTCTTAAAATGTTCTGTTGTTTTGCTTTGGGGTTTTTTTACTTAATGAATATTTTGGTGGCATGGGAAACTCACAGACACTGAAGAGGAGAAGGGGATTGATTTTTTCCAAATCAAAGTGATGATGGGTGCTCCATGCTCGTGACTGTCCCTGTTCTTGTGTAGGGTGAGTGCAGTGCAGGTGGAGGGTCTGCAGTGGCCAGGGGACTCAACTCACTTGGGACCAGGAGACTCAAGGAAGAGCTGATGGAGGGCTCAGGGTACCAAAGTAATTAAATAACAATAACAATGTTATTTCTGTTTATAAATGATCACCAATGGTAACTGTCTCCTCTCTCAGATGCTGTGACTGGTTCATAGCACGGTCCCTCTGGGTTGTGACCTTCCATTTGCTGCATCAGTACATTTCTGCTCTTTGCCTCTGAGCTCCATAGTCCTATGCCGGAGTTATCCATATGAATGATTTCTGGGAGGAAGAGCCAGGCTGTGTGACAGAGAAAAGAGTGACCAGGAAGGCACAACAAACAATGAAGGATCCAGAGCTCAGGGCAGGCAGAGCATGATCTGTGCTCCCCTGATGCCCAGGGCCACAGGACAACCAGCTCATGGCCTGGGTGCCAGCAGGGCTGGGCTGCACCCCCGCTGTTCTCCCCTTCAAATGTGCAAAGCGATTTGGGGAAATTGCCATTGACAAATGCAGCAGTTAATCTCTCCCTCCATAATGGGCACAAAGTATGGTCTGACGAGGAAAGTATAAAATGCACCTCTTCTTGTTAGATGATTATCGGAGCCATTGTGAAAGAAAATCCTTCCTTTTTTCCTCCCCTTGATAAGAATTCCATCAGTGGTATGAAGCTTTCCACAGCCTTTCTCACCAGCTTGTTCCCTGCTTTATCCATTTGCATAAAGGCTTTATGAACTGCCTTTCAGTCACATTCCCACCTTCTCCAAAGACTTTTGGCCAAGTTGGTTAATTGTTTCTGATAACTTCCTTTTAGTCTGAACAATCTGAGCTCCCTTGAATGTCTTGTTGTCTTTTATTCAGACATCAGTTCCTCCTGGTGCAAGATGACTGATGGCAGTAGCTGTGGGCAGGCCCCATGCTGACAAAGTCATTTGAAAATAATATGCTCTTTATCCACTGGAATTATTAACAGTAGCTTTGCTTTCCAGTCTCAGGGCATTTAACACTCCAGAATTTAGAGATTTAGCCAACTGAGAAAATTAAGATTTTAACACACAGTGGACTCCCAATACAATTTCCTGTCTGGGAAGGGGAGATGCACGTGTTTACTTCTCAAGATCCCAGAGTCTGGTATTTTAGTAGAAGTTGAATTGCTAAAACTGTTGCTGATGACATGCAGCAGCCTGACTGCTCAGAGGAGGAGCTGTGACTGAATGGATGGGCCATGTCCAAGTCACTGCCCCGGTGAGTGCTGCTGCTGACCCTGAGAAGGGGTTAAAGGCTGGGGGGCTGAGACTCAAGGCTTTCCTCCAGCTCAGCCTCACTGCTCCTTTCTGGATTGTGCTTCTTTGGGACAGAGGATCCAGTCACCCTTCAGTTCTGGGGTGCTCACTCTGTCATTTCCCAGCTGGTACTTGACCCTGCTCACGCAGCTGCATGGAGAGATGTGAGGATTGCTTCACCTTCATCCCAAACACAGCTGTGCATCAGCTGGTAAAGTCTGTGGTTTATCTTCGCCCATTTCTCCCATTGTGCATATTGTACAAGATGAGAACAAATGCTGGTGTTGGAGGCGTTAACAAGCACCTAAATTCTGTGCTGGATAAACGTGGAGCAATTGCTGTAATCCTTACATAGAATATGAGAGCAACACGCATGTCACCAAACCCCTGAGAGCTCAGGCCTTACAACACCTACCTATTTACAAGCGAACACTCTTCATAAAGGTTTAAAGGAAATACCAGTGATGTGGACACCACATACCATCATCACAAAACGAAATGGTGCAACAATCTATTCATCAGAATCCATTGCTTTTTTGTAGCTCAGATGGCATGTGGAGATCCCCAGCCAAAATAATAAAACAAAATCCTCAGTCCCCTTTTCATTCCAAATGTAAAAATGGAAGAAAAGGGAAAGTTTGAGCTGCAGTGCACCCAGCGGCACTCACTGTCCAGTGAACAGTGGCTCAGGAAAATGCACTATCTTCCATATCAACTTCTGCTTGCCCAAGCCCAGCCCTCACCCCCCCATGGCAGCAGCCATCACCCCTTCAGGGCAGGCCATTGTCACAGCCTCAGGTCCCCAGGTCTACACGTCTCCATGTCCCTCATGGACAGGTTGCATGGAAACACTCGCTCTTTTATCTGATAAGTCACTCAAGAACCACAGCTTTGTGTGGAGAAGCCAACCAACACTCTTTTAAAGTCTTTGGTGTCAGCTCTGGGATATGAGGATCCTCACTCAGCTGCAGCACTGATACACGTTCCCGCCTGACTGCGCAGCTTATCTCCCAAACAGAGGGTTGTGTGGAGTCATGAAAGTATGAGGTGTTCGAACACACCTGGGAACAGGAGCGGAGCTGGTGTAAGGGACAGGCTGATCTGCCTTACCTGCTCACAGCAGGTACGGTTGTGACTCTAAGCAGTGAAAGTCTGCACATGAAGTGATTTTGCTTGTTGAGGTTGGAAAGGCCCCAGGAAGGGAGCCACTTGGAAAAATACCCTATGCCGAATCCTAGAGTGCTCTCCAGAACTAGAGCTGCTGTAATAGTGCATGCCATGCAGGACACGCAGCTGCTGAAACGGCCATGGGGCCTCAGAGCTGCCCCTCGCCAGGGCCACATTTGGCACACACTGGCCACATGCCAAGCACATGCTAGACACATATGGCCAACACACACAGCTGGCACACACTGTGGGCACACATCAAGCACACACCAGGCACATGGCAGCACACATGGCTGACACACACGGCTGGCACACATGTTGGGCATATGGCAGGCATATACCCAATCACACATGGCTGGCACACACACTAGGTACATGCCAGGCACATGGCAGCACACACACTGGGCATATAGGGTTGGCACACATGCTGGGCACACACCAGAAACACACCAGGCACACATAGCAAGAACACATGGCTGGCACATCCTGGGTACGTGGCAGCACACACAGCTGGCACAGCCACTGCCCTGCCTGCTGCCGCTGGTTCGCTTGGGTTCACTCACAGTGCCTTTCTGACCTGGACCTGAAAATGATAAAATGGGAAGAAATACTCCATGGGCCACTGCAGTTTTTCTGCCTCTGTTATTTTAGTCTCATTCCTCTCTGCAATAAGTGCTGGATCCAATCCACACTTGACTCAACTCATGGAAACAATTTTCTGTCTTTCTGGACCAAAGCTGCCATTCATTTTCTGGTTTTGCCCTATGAATGATTCTTATGCAGCTGTTCACACCAGCACCAATCTTCCCCCACTACTCTCCCTATGTCTGCGTGCCTGTCCCTTACCACTCCACTTTCTCAGTGGCTCCCAGGATGACCTGCCACAGCTGCAGGAACCCCAGGGACCTTTCCTGGTGCTGGGGCACCCAGCACCTGCCGTGTCAGGGGTCTGGCTGGTGTGGCCCTGCTGGCTGGGGACACCTCTCACAGAAGTGGTAGGGACTGTCCCCTGTCCACAGCGTTTCAGGCACCTGGAAGGAGGGACAATCCAGGTGAGCCTGTTTAAAGCAGATTGCAGATTTCTGCTGTGGTGCAGATTACAGTTAATGCAGTATATTAATCCTGTAAAAACTGTTAAATAATGTTAAACAACCAGACCTAATTCTATGCCTAAATTCTATATTAAGGTGGTTATATATTTTTAAGTAGATTACTATCTCGACTATTTAACTTACAAATCACATGAGCAGGTGTGGCTGAGGGTTGGTATATGCTGTCCTTTCTTTTCATCATAAAGCTCTCATAGGAAATGAGACAGAAGCAACAGACTCTGTTATGTGTCCAGTTTGTTCTGGGTACTTGAGAGAGGTGGCAAGGGACACAAAGGGAAAATAATTTGAGTAATAAGGGAACAGTAAAAAAACATGAAGCAATAAGCACAGCAATGGGGAAAGGCTTTACAATAAACTGCTAAAAAGGATGTGAAAACAAATGAAATATCACTGCCAGTGGAACAGAAATCCTTTGACAAGTCAATTTCTTAACTGCACATGCAGTTACATGAAAGGTTATGTTTAACAATTTGAAACAAGTTGCAAATTCTTGAAAGAAACATGTTTGTTGAGACTGTAACACACATTAGAATAGCTGACAGGGCTGCCTGATGTATCTGTGTATTTGCAAGGAGGATCCTGCGTCATTCTGCTACTAATTTCATCACAAGTGTGATGTGTGCACACTTAACACATAACAAAGTAATGGGCAGATGTAGTGTGTTCATAGCAGTGTCATTAATTCCACCACTATTGACAATCAGCTCATGGAAATAAGTTACCAAATCCCAGCAGAATCCTGCAATACTGAGTTTGAACCCTTTCCATGCACTTCTGGATAGTGGAGATCAAAACCCTTGTGAATTAAACAGCCTCATTTGCTCTGCAGCTAATTACACCTGGTTTGGTTCTGCTCTGTGTTAGCAACATCTTTTGAAAACTTTAATTTAAAGAAAAGAAAAAAAAATTTCTTGATCAGTAGCAGTCACTACTCAGGAGTGGGACATCTGCCTCACTTGAAGTCAGCACTTGGTGACTTGTTTCACACAGATTTTGTTGCTGTGTTTGCTGTTGGTTACACACAGGAGATGGTATTTTGAAGGGCTGGAGTTTACCATGATACCTGTTGATACCTGCAGCATACTGGGGAGGACAGAGGAAGGACCAGGGGTTCCACAGCATGCAGCATCCCACAGCAGCTCTCCCTTACATTGGCTGAGCATCCCCATCTCTTGAAGTGAAGCCTGAGAAGGCTTCCCAGAGGGCGGTGGTCCAAGGTGATCAGCTCAGAAGTTGTTCACTCCAGAAGAGCCAGTGCCCGAGAAGGGCTAGCACAGCAGCTTTTGGATGTTTGCAGGTAACCTGGGAAATAAAGCATAAAAGTGTTTTACAAGTCTGTGCACTCACAGCTGAGCACTTAGAGCAGCTGGAACTTAGAGTGGTGCACACTGGGACTGGATATACTGACATGTATGGAAATGGGGCTGAAAGGGAATTGATGGGCTGTGTCTGGGAACTGTTTCTGGAGCCACAGACACCAGAGTTCCCAGGAATTAGTGCCCTCAGATCTAATATTCACTAAGGTTTACAATTGCAACTAAATTGGGCTGTGCTCAGCCCTCATGCCTCATGGGCACCCACTGAGCATGGGGCAGAGGGGTGGGGCTGGGTGGAGGCCATTCATGGTAGGGGAGCTGGAACAATACCTGAATCCATCCCACTGCTGCTGGGAATCTGGGAACCCTCTGGGACATGTTGCTCCCAAGAGCTCTCCAGGATGCTTCTCTCCTGGGCTCTTACCTTCCCCTGTAGGGTCAGGGCTCTTCTGCCTCATTTTTCTTACCATCCCCTGACACCAAGAGCTTTTCTGGACTCAGATCAGGAAGGTGTCAATGTCTTGCACTGATTATCAAACCTTGCATCTCTTAATTAGCAGATCTTGATTAATAATCAGGCAGACCCTAATAGAAAAAGTCAAGGACCTCTTTACTGCCCCTCCTTGCTGAATCCTCATATCCTCTGTGCTCAGTTTCCCCAGAGTTGCCCAGGACACTGACCTGGTCTGCATGGTGGAGACAATGTGTCTGGAGATGTGGAGAGAGAATGCCCTCCATGAGGGTGTTCTCCAAGAGGAAGCTCTCTGACAGCTCTCCTGATTTACATCTCAGTTTGCCTCAGGCAGGAAAAAGGAGAGGAAATCAATTCTGTGGGCAGTAATCATGAACTGCTATGACCAGGCCTGATTCTCATTGACCCGGAAATACTGCTGATCTTCTCCAGGGACAGAGTTCTTATTCCACTCTACCTAAACAAGCCTTGTTTTCTATGGAGACCATTCAGTGGAACAGCCTTCAATTTGCTGACAGAAGCCCTTTTCTAAGCAAACCCATGGAGAGACATTTGTTCTGGTTTGCATCATTGTGTAACTGATCCCCCCCCCAGTGACTCACCTCTGCTGGGAAACAGAAGTGCGGTGAGTAATGGCATTAAGTGTCATTACACTGGTATGAGTGGAGAGGTCTGCAGGCTTCTATGGAGAGGCATTTCTGATCAGGAATGAGATCACTGAGGAAGGTTGTCATTTTGAAGGGCTTTTATTCAGTTACTCCAGGCTCACAATTTCTTTGATGACTAAAATAGAACTGAAGGAAGTGCTCCTATCAGTAAGACTGATGCTAGAATATTCCCAAGATTGAGAAATAATTTATTGGTTTAAAGGAAAAAACCCCACGAGCAGAACTGGGGAGATGGGCAGTAATTCCTTTGGTTGAGTTTAAACTTGTGCTGAGGCTCCTTTTGTCTGAAACTCTGAATTAACAGTTCAGGTTTAGTTCTGGCAATTGAGTTTTTTAATACTCATAATTGTTCAGACGGTGCATAGTGCAGGTTGAGCTCAGCTTCTTGAGAAGCCTTTTGTACGAACCATGCATGGAGGAATACTGAAGATGTTTTTCTGTCAAAATCTGTTCAGAAGGAGGATGTGAAAATTTGCTCTCACCAGAGCTGAGAGCAAGAGGAAATATCACCATAATTTCTCTGCAGACGAAAATGGTTTTGCAGTGATTTGCAATTGTGGCATAGTTAATTCTGCAAATGAGTCTGGAGCTACACTATTCCAATCTGGCAAACAATGGGGCTCTTAGATCTCAGCTGCATTGCAGGTCCTGCATCACTCACTGTGTTAGAGCATATGTTTGGTGTCATACCTATGTTCTTACTTTGCTGTGGAAAGACTTCCTGAACTATAAACCTCAGGTTCCAACTCTGACCTCCCTAACCAGCACTTTGGTACCGGGATGGAGCTGGCCCTGTGGGCTGATCATGTTGATGGAGGGTTTGGCACAGCTACAGGCAACAGAAGGGAGCGAGAGAGCTCCTGTGCGTGAACACTCCACCCAAACCCTTTCTTTCTGCCGAGACTGAGGCCATCAGTCACCTGGGAGGCCCCAAGTCCATGGGAACACCCTGCTCCCTGCCCCAGTGTGGCTATACCTGAGCACCAGGGTGGGGGTGCAGGATGCCAGTCCTCCTCCATTTGTTTTGTCCTCCCCCTTGGGAGAGCAGGAATCAATTGGATGACATTGAATGGAGGTTTTAACTTGCCTTTCATCCCCTGTTGCTTCTGCTGAGGCTGGCTGTCCTGCTGTCCAGGCCTTGGCTCTGACACCCCCATCCCAGTGAGATCCCAGCCAGCTCTGCAGGGATAGGGCAGGGTCGAGGCCATGCCCAAGAGTTTGAGGGGGAACATGTACAGTCTCCCATCACCAGTAAGAGTGTGCACCCTGACACCAGCTCTTCCCACAGAGAGAAGCACAGAGCTGGATCCTGCACCAAAGCACAGGTCAGTGAATTTGAGTGGCTGCCTTCCTCCTTGCCAGCTGGAAACATATCTGAACACAACAACAACTTGTGTTTCCTGACGTGCTGGAATCATTAGCACAATGACCATAGTGCACATATTAATCATTTGCCATCGAAGAGAGGTGACAGGGATCACCAAGAGAAGGCAGCATTCAGCAGCACAGTGCAGGGGATCAATACAGCTCTTCCATGGAAAATAACAAAAGTATATGAAGTATGACTGGTTATTTTCAAGAAAACAAAGAAGGCAGTTTTAAAGCCAGCTGAGTACTATTTGACCCCAAACTTCCAATTAATGTCAAACCAGAGGGTTCTAATGGGAAACAAAGTGTGTACCAGGGAAGACATGGCTGAGGGCCAGACCTGTGGAGAAGATGCTGCAGAGAGACAAGTGCTCTGGGTCATGTGCTGGGAAGGGTATGGAAGCAGAGGTAGCAGCTGGAAAGTACAGCAAGGGCTGGCCAAGGGCAGAGGTAGACATCTCCTGCAAAGCAGCTGCACCTCCCAGAGCTGGGGGAGGTCCATGGGTGGGAAGGGTCCATGGGTCCCTGCTCCCCAGCATAGCTTTTGGACACATCTGAGGAATGGGCAGAGAACTCCCAAACCAGGCTTTTCCCTACCCCTGCTCTGCTGTCCCTCTCCAGCAGATCTTTCCTTTTCCTCTGACACAGAGAAATTGCTTCTCTGCTCGCCCCCTCCCCACACCTCTGTCTGCCCTCTCTGATCCTCTGCTTTGCTCTTGCTGCTCCTCTGTGCCTTTGCTTCTCCGACTTGTCTGGGTTTTGCATTACAATAACATGATTTAATCACCCTCCTTTTAAAAATAATCCCATCCCTGATCCCATTCAGCTTCCTAGATGTAGTCCATCCTGCTTTCATTTGGATAATTATTTTACATGCTGTGCAGGCTTCCTTTTACCCATTTTGTTCAAGACAGTTACCAAGCACTTGTGGACTTAGCATCCAACTTTGCCCAGTTGGTTCAATTCCCCAAAAAGAGAACAAGAGGGACAGAAGCCTGTCCATGCTCCAGGCAGTCAGTCCAACAGCACACAGGGACAGATGATTGTTCACTCCCACTGCCATCTCTCTGGTATATTTGTTAACTAGGAATAACTTGCACCTGCTATTCCCTGTTCTGACACTGCTGATGCTTCTGTTTCTGATGTCAGCTGAATGTGTTACTCTGACAGGAGCCCAATGAAGCCAGCAGTTCCACAGGAAAACCAGGATCATTTGCTTCCCAAGTCAGAGGAAAAGCAATTCTGCTTTGGAATAAGAAAAAGAATTGACTGGGCCCTCCCATTTTTTCTTTATTTAAGCGTTCCCCGAGACTCAGAGGCACTGAATGGTACCAGTGAAGGTGCCAACACAATGAGAGGAGGGACAGTTTTCTACTCCCTTTACTTTCAACATCCTTGTCTGCTCCTCATGTCTCCTAGAGCCCTAGCACTGGGCGAAGACATCACCATGCAACTTTTTCTGGTGCCTTAGGCAGGACTTGAGAGTATCAGGGTTTCTTGCTTTTGGGATGGAGCACCAGAGCAAACCCAGCAAGACCTTTGTGTGGTCATGGCTACAGCTGGAACTGGCAGCCAACAACTCCTTCAAAAGCTGCCACCCATCAAAGCCTGGTGAGTCACTCCAGGCTCAGAGAACGGGGAGTTCCTCAAGTGTACATCTGACATGTCTGACAGGATAAAGAGCTGATAATCAAATTTTTCTGCCAGATACACAAATTATTTCTGAAGCTCTGTATTGCCACTGTTTGTGGACAAAGTCACAAAAACATCTCTTCTTAGACCATTTCCTTGCTAAGCCATATGGCATAGCTCTTACATCTCTTCACTTGGAAATGTGATTTATTTAGCTCTGATAGTGCTTTATCCCCCATGGTTTTGTTCCTCTGTACATGCACATTGGGCTCTTGGCAAAGGAAGATCCACACCCAGAGAACACCCCTGTGAAAGCAATGAGGGTGTAGCAGCCACTCACAGGCAAGTTGTGACAATGATCATCTCCAAGACTGGCAAGAGTAGTGGGAGAGAAGGAACAGCTCTACTCTGGTGCTGGGTGAGAAATTAGAAGCCGACTTGGGGGGGTGTTTTTAAGCCCAAGAAGAGAGTCCAAAGGGTTGCTCTGGGGATTTTCATCCCTTCAGCCTCCAGAGCAAAGCCAGAGTCCAGCCCATGGGAAGCAGCTGAACAAGTCAAACACATGTCCCTTGTCCATGAAAAATCAGAGACCATCTTGTATTGGACATGAGTACTGATGAGCCCCACACCTGGGGTGCTCTTACCTTCAGTGGCAATAAAACCAAACCCCCTTACTGAGGCAGAGCTGGGAACTTGCACCAGACATCTCCTTTGGAGAGCTTGGATGCTGGTCACTGCTTTTGGGATCTGCAGAGTTGGCAGGGCCTTGTGGAAGACTTAAATTTGGGAGGTACAGGTGGCATGATCAAAGGACAAAGACTTGTCACAGCTTTCAACACACCTCAGGATTTCACTGTGTTCCCTGGTAAATTAGAGCAGAAACTAATTTCCAGACCAAGGATGTACAAAATGTTTGGCACCCAGAGCTGCACTCCCACAGAGGAGCTCAACACTTGAAAACCAAGGGTAAAATTAAAGAGCTTAACCAGCCATTACAGAGGTGTTAATTCATTGGTGCAATTACACAGCAGTTTGTTCATTAAAGGAGGAATTTAATACAATAATAATGCAATTATAGTGTTTGCAATTCTGCAAACTAAAACCCAAAACAAAATTAGAGTTTTCAGGAGCAATGCAAACAGTCCTGTCTCCTCTCCAAAAGGGCATTAGACCTCAGAGATAACAGAAAAGTTTTACAGGGCACAACGTGCTCTGAGCATTACCAGAATTTTAGCCATTTACATTGCTGAGCCCAGAACTGAGAACAGCTGTGAGAACCCTTCTCTTCAGCTGCAGCCTCCTCCAGCCTCAGGGCCTTCCCCCACTCGCAATGGGCACTTATTCTGTAAAGGTCGATAAAGCTAGAGGTCTGTAAAGCTCAGTCTCAAAACATTGGCTTCAATCAAGTGTTGGAACTTTTTCAATTTGCTCAGGAATGGTTTCAAATTTTTCACTGTCCCCCCATTTTTAGAAACAAACTCACTGCTGCATTTCATCAGCATTTAGACATAATTTCACTCCACTTGAACTTATCTTTCTGAAATCAATGAATTTTTTCATAAAAAATTTGAATAAATACTGCCAGAAGGTATGGAAATGTTTTGTATAAAACCCCCACTTCTTTATAGGGTGTTGTTGGTTAAATGTTTGCAGCCACTGCTGAGCTGCAGGATTTTGTGGAGGTGGAGCAGGGAAGTTTCCTACATAGAACAGACATGATCTGGTGTTCATTCACCACTAAGGTTATTTATTTTGTACTTCACTTTGCCTGTAAGAAAGATGGCTGCAGTCTATTAACAATGTGGACCCCAGGTACTGCTCAGGTTGGCATTTCAGGGAGAAGAGCTGGTCCTGAATCCCTGGGTAAATCCCTCTGAGGGGAGGGAAGGGCATGGAGACTCAGGCAGGGACAATGGTATTTATTAGAGGTGTTCCTGTCTAATGCCTCAAACCTCTTTTGCTTCAGTTGGCGGAACCATTTCACATTTGCCAAGCTGGCTTAAAGGCAAGAGAGAGGAAAAGGAGTTTCCTGGACACTTCTACTCCTGTTTGCACCACAAAACACACCCAGACACTCATCCTCTAACTTCAGAGATCAGGCAGGAGGTGCAAACAAGGAAAGTTCAGAGGCTGAGCCCTATTAAACATAGTGGGCAAAAAGGAAGGGACAGAGAAAGGCAAATGCATCACATCATCAGGAGTTACCATCAGGGATTTTTTGAGGTGTTTTATTTATTTGCTTTGTGGGGTTTTTTTTGTTGTTGTGTGGCATTTTTGTTATGGTGTTTTTTTTGTGTGGTTGGTTTGTTTTTTTTGTTGTTGTTGCTGTTTGGTTTTTTTAAGTGTAGTTTGGTATAAAATAAACTATTACTTGGAAAATGCATGGTAAACTGAGGAGAAACTGGAAGTACAGCTTGGACTGTTATGGTATTTAACTTTAACAGCAGTTACTAATGAAAAAGTGAAATTAGTTGCATGCTAAAGGTTGCACTTGACTGAGATGAAGTGGATATAGATAAAGCATCTCTAGTACATCAGTCAGTCCTGAGCACATGCTAACAGGAAATCAATTAATCTCCACCAACATTTGCTCTTTCTAGCATGAAAGACTTTTAATTAACTTACTGTGAGTGGTCAGTAGCTGCTCACTCTGGAAGAGCCTTACAGATTTAATGAAGCACCATTCTTTCTGAATTTATGTTAGAAAAGTGACAATGACAAATTCTGAATTATTTGCCATACGTGATCAGTTAATGGAAAACCTTCCTCACCCCAATTATTAAATCCTGCCCTGTTATTTTTTTTCCCATTAAGCAGCAGACTCCTGACTTAGGGAGTGAGTCCAGGAGCAAACATGCCATTGTTACTTGGCAATAAAGACATTTGTATACAGGAAAATCCCTTTGGTTCAGGCCATCTAATACTTCTTTGATGCTTTCTATAATCATTAACATTTGGCACCAGGAATAGCCAGATACAGGAGTGGAGCTGAGAGAAGTGGCTGATCTCCCTCCAGACACACTGGTCTGCTTTTGTGTTAATTTTCTCAGATCACCCTAAACATCACTGAGCTTTGTGGACTCAAACAGACAAAATTTAGGTTGATAAGGAGAAAATAAGCCTGATTTCTGCTGTCAGCACTCCTGCCCCACAAAGAGTTGACTGTGGAAGGGATATGAGGAGGCAGAGAAGGCAACTCGTCTGCTTACCTTTGCAGGTGTGAGACGGTGGAGAGGGCTGGGAGCTCTGCTGCACCCAGCAGTGCCAGCACCTGCCTACCAGCCTGTCCTGGGTTGTGTGGCAGCAACATCATTGGAACAACATGCAAAAGAGCTGGGATTGCTTTGAGAGAGCTGTTTATTCCTTCCTGCATTACAAGTGTTCATGACTTTCACCTGCACCACCTACAGGAGTGGCCTTCTTCCCACCTGAGCCAGAATCTCACACTAGGATAATCAGGCAACCTCTTAAGCAGAAAGTCAGAGGTTTCCTGATTCTGGTGATGAAGTTGGGAGTGCACACAGCTGCTCTTGCTCAGGAGCACTGGAGCTCTGTTATACCTTTCTAATGGCATTATTTTGTTTATTTATTTACTAGTTAGTTCTGTATTGACAAAGTCCTTCAGCTTTATCTCCCGTGGGTTGTCACCGTGTTTGGGGCTGTGCTGGAACACCAACACAGGGATATAGAGCTTCATTGTGGATTCATTAGCCCCTTTGTACTCTTGTGGCAGGAACATTAAACAAAAGAGCAAACAGTGCAGCCCCCTACAGTCATGGGCACCTGCCAGCTCCCCGTCTGGCTTCCCAAAGGAAAATGTGTGCTTATTTCTCAGTGTTGCCAGTTGTGAGTCAGAGGAATGACCTGGGTTTCTCATGTGAAAGGAGGCAGGAGAAGCTGCAGCAACACAGGACAAAATGCAACAGCCTTTCCAAGAGAGAACTAAGGAACGGCAGGAATCTCAAACAGGGAAACATTTTTATGATGAATCAACTCCATGGTTTTCAACAGCGACCTCTCTGAAGATGATCTCTGCACATGCTGTAGTTAAAGATTTCACACAAGTGACAGGAGAGAAAGTCAGAAGTTAAACACATTATAGAGATGGCTCAGGGAGATGAAAGCAGGCATTAAAAACACCAAACCTTGTTTAAAGGTTAATTAAAATATTAATAATGCAAGGTTTCAATTATTCATGCATAACTAAAAAGTTGTTTAATGATAGACACACTGAGCATTAGCATGGCGTACATGACATTGGGATAGAGAGGGAACACAGGGGAGCTTTGACTTGGCACAGAAAGTTATGGTAGAGCTTGGAAAATGCTGGATAAAGGGATGGGGGAAGAGAGGCAATCACAGGGTGCAGGGAGAGATTGCTGTGGGTACCTGCTGGCCGGGGACTCCTGCTCTGCTCAACTCCAGTCCCGCAGGTCCCACGGCAACCCTTGTGCCCCACCCCTCCAGCAGCCCCAGGATCAGGAACCAGAAGCAATGGTGGCTCATATCTAAGTGTGGCTCTGCCAGCACATGTGAGGGACATGAGGCAGGCAGGACCACTAGATTTAATCCGCAAATACCATACTCCTGTACTGAAAAACCCCATTGTACTTTTGCACTCTTATTTTCTACAGATCAGAGAAGCAGAATAACAGAGAAGCCTAGGTTAGAAGGGACCTTGAAATATCATTTGCTCCAACCTTTTGTGGGAAAGGGAGCCCAGAGATATTTTCTCACACCCTGCACAGCTGCAAGTTGAACCTACCAGCTATGGAGACTTGGCCCATCACTGGGGAGGTTGTTCCAGTGAATGACTATTTTCATTGTTAAAAGTTTTTTTTATATGGAGATAAAACCTCTCCCAGTACCCATCAGCCCTTGTTTCCTCCATGGGGCTTCTTATGCAGAGTGATTCTCCAACTTCTTTGGAGCCCTGCTGTATGTCCTGATGTTATGTGATGGGGTCCCCCCTGAGCCTTTCTTCTCCAGGGAGAAGGGACCGAACTTCAGGTTTTCCTCATAGGGCAGATTCTCCAGCCCTTGGGTCATCCTTCATGACCCTCTGTTGGATTCTCTCCTATCTGTCTACTCCCTTCTTGGATTGTGGGGACAAGATCTATGCAGGACCAGCAAGGCTGGGGGTCAGTCAGGTAACACTAGTCTTCATTCTGGAACCCACAGTGTCCTTTACACAGTGCTACCAGGTCTGTCATTCCTTCATCTGTTCTTCTGAAACATCCACTCAGTGTCACAGCCTGCTGGCTCTGGATGTGCACCCACATTTCTGACACATATTCCCCTCTCCATGCCCCCACTGCCATGCGTCTGTCTGTGTAAACACTGTGTTTCTGTGTGGCCATAATTATACCCTCAGTTTCTCTCTTTAAGCTGTCTTTCACAAGTCATTTAGAGTTTGCCTGCTTTCATCAGCTTTTACAGTGATGGAAAGTTGGCAGGCAAGTCTCAACTACCTGACTTGTCTCTTGTCTGATGATTGATTTCCAGTGGAAGTAAGTTTTGATATTTGAAAAAATCCAGACTATTATTATTGAACATTTGAGTTGTATAATGGAAGTATCTGCCTGACAAACCCAGAAGGATATCTGAGTGGAAGGTTCAAAGGCTTAAAGAAATTCTGGATCATGTATAAAATATTGCCAGTGCATTGTTTCTAATGTCAGACACAGAATGGGGAGAGGGCACAATGCCAGGAGAATACAGCCAGGTTGAGCAAAAAAGAGGTGCAGATGGAATATTTTAAAAAAGTGAGGAGAAAAGATACAGCAGACAATGGGATGAAAAGGACTTATCCTGACCTACATACCGAGGCAGAGTCCCTGCTGACAGAGAAGAAAAATGATGCCTCTAATCTGCAGGTAATATCAAGACTCTGGGCAGGCAGAGCCGATGAATTGTCTTGAAAAGGGGAAAAAAAAAATCACAGCAGACTTAGCAGAGTCTGGACATTCACTGCAGACATGTGAGCAGCTTGCTTGGTCTGCGGCCGGAGCATCAACAGCCCGGGAGTGGCCAAACAGGAACAACTTCCCTTGGAACCAGAAAACATTCCCCCTGGGGACAAACATCCCCCTTGAGGACAAGGCCTTGGCCATTAGCTCAGGGATGGAGCTGTGCCGGGAGGAGCCAGTCACACAGCTGATGAGAGGAGAGGGCTGGTGACAGGAGCATGTCCTGGGAGTGTTGCCAAGGGGTGTCTTTTTCCTGAAAACCAAGAAAAAGTTGCTGTCTCAACCATAGGAGTGACCCATCGTGCTCACAGACGGAGCCAAGTACCAGTTGCACTGGTGTGACAGTGTATAGAACACATGATGTTAAGGGTAGGGCATGTGCCCAGTGTGAGTTCCTGCGCCCTCCCATACACAGGAAACCAGCTGCAAGTTCTAGAGAGATCCATTAATTTTGGGGCCACATGGGAAAAGACATTTTTCCTCTGCCTTGGCACCAAGGAAAAGACCTCATCATCGGTCACCTCATCCCCAGACACTACCTCACCTGGGTGACCCTGCCATCGCTCACCTGCCCCTGGGCACAGTCTCACCTGGGTCACCCTGCCATCCATCACCTGTCCCCAAGCACAACCTCATGCTTTTTCCTGCCCTTTGGTCTGGTAGGTGCAGACTGGCTACAGCCATGACAAGGAGCAACCCAAATATAGACCTGTCTTCCAGACACCAGGAGATCTTGAAAGACAGCGAAGGAGGGGGTGATGAATCTGTGCCCAGAGAGCTGTGTTGCCACGTTCAATCCCAAGGAGAGATTCTTCAGGACACCTCATTAGCATAGTATTCTCTATTTACTAATCAAGTCAGCATGAATAATTTTGCTTATGATTGTGTTTGATTGTATTAGGGAATTAGACTTAAAAACCTATTTTTTTTTTTTTTCCGAGTTTGCAGAAGGCTGCAGCACCATTCCTGCGCTATTTTTAGTGGATGTTGCAGAGAGTGTGCCCTGTGCCTGCCCTGTTTCACTACCAGGATCGTACATTCAGAATCCCAAGGAGAAAAGAAAACTGAGCAGGGTTAAAAGGGAGGTGTAATCCCATCTACGTATTGCCTGAGTAAGGGAAAGGCAGCTCCTTCCTCCATTCTGAACTGACTGTGGTGCTGCTAAATGAATCCAGTGGTGCCACTATGACTTTGAAGTTCATAGACAAAACTGCAATTTAAAAACCACACATAATTTGCCTGCCCTTGCCATACCCCAAATGAAGGGTTGATGTTTTCTACTCCAGTGACAAAGTGCAATTTACCTGTCAAGCCGAGGTTTCACAAGTGAAAGCTGAATGAACACAGGAAGTGAATTTCCTTGTTAAACCCCAGTGATGGTCCTTTCAGGTCACAGATGTTCTGAGGCCATTGCACAGCACAGCTCCAGCCCTCAGCAATATTTATGGGTAGCTGCTCTCTTTCTGAGTTTCTTTCCAGAACGGAGCTGCCAAAGAACAGTGAGAGCCCTACAAGCTGCTGGAGTTGTCAGACCAGCCCCAAGTCCCTGGGTGTGGGGCTGTGCACCCTCTGTGTGGGCTGAGCAGCCCCACTGAGACCCCCAGAAGATATGCAGCCAAGAAGCCAACCTGTCCAGGGAGCATGGGACAAGCAGTGGGAAAGAGTGTGACTGGGAACTAAAGTAGAATTAATTGGATTAGCAGCAAGGCAGGAGCTCCAGGAGTGCTGGAGATTAACTTCGTGTCACACAACCAAGTGACTGGTACCTGCTCCAGCAATGAACCTATGACCAGGAAGAGCCTTTTCTAGAAGACAGATGAGGGAAAGCCCGCTATTGTAGGGATGGTGCATGTGGAGTAGGTCCTTCCCACACTACTGTGCTCTGTCCAGCTGGGCAGGAGAAGGATTTAGTGCAGGGACTAGCCAGAGCCTCACCCCAGGCATTGTGGTGGCTTACAAAATGCAGGAGTGATGGATCCCCTGGACATCATGAACCCTTGGCTTCCTGTAACCCCAGCCTATGGTTGCCCTCCGTGAGGGTTACCTGTGGCACTGCAAATACCCTCCAGATGTGTCTCCGTGTTACAAAAACAGCAGACGCTGCTCAGCTTTGTGGGTGAAGAAGAAACTACGAACAAGTGAGATGTTACCTGAGTCTTCAGATGAGCGCAGACACAGACAGAAGAATCATGTTTTTCTCCAGTGGATCATGAAGAAGAGACTATAATAAGATTTTGTGCATAGCCTGTTGTTCTGCATGTTGACACCAACACCTCCAAGGCACACGGGGAAAGTGAAAGAAGACAAGATGCAAAATGATTCTGTAATGGGAGCTGAGTATTTTATAGGGAGGACCTTTTTTTCCCTTTGTTTGCTAAGCTTTAAAAAATACACTGACATTTATCCAAAAAGGAAGGGGTTTTCCCCCATGGAGATTAATAGCCTGCCATCTCCTGTAGTGAGTTATCCTGTGGGCACTGCTACCATGGGGAGAGAAATTGCTTCTAGTCCAGCCATCAGCACACAGCAAGGCAAAAATATTCTGGAGTTAATCATGGATTTAATAACAAGCAGTTATCAACAATTCCATCACTCCACTCTGGTTTGGGGTGGGTAGCATTGTGCTGGGCAGGCAGCCTGGGTGCCTTCCTGGGCCACCTTCTGTGTGTGCCCAAATGATTGGCTGACACCAACCCAGCAGAGTCAGTCACTAATTGTCTGTGTCTCGGGCCCAGAATGACAACAGCAACTAAAGGGAGGAGGGAAGGAAGGGCATTGAGAGTGAGGTTCAGGCTCCATTGCAACAGAGGTGGCAGAGACCGGACCAGAGCGTTAAAGCACCCACTGGACAGTGGTGCTGTCTTCATCCAGTCCATGTTCAGATGGAACACTGGTTGTCCAGTGACAGACCAGTAAATTAGTAATTCCATTCCCTTGGGCCATCAAGGACAAGCAACCATCTAAATGGTGGATTGTATTAAAAATGTGTACAAGTCTGCAGTAACTGCTGCTGGAAAAATCACCCCAAACTGACTCCATGCAGTGTCCTGACTCAGTGTGAATTGTGTGTCAGATTAATGTTTCCTGGGAGGTGGCCTGGACCTGGGACCCACAGTTGTATCTAATGGCACTACAGGCAAAGGAAAAACCTCTGAGTGTTTGCCAGCCTGTTTGCAAGGCTCCAGCTGATGGTTTTGTGCTGAGTGAATGAGTAAGTTTTACCCTGCTTCACAACAAAAGGCAGATAAGAAGCCAAAAAACAAATAAGAAGCACAACAGAACAGCAAACATGTTTGCTTTAAGGAGTGGAAGACATGGATAAGTTTCTAGACCACAAAGCTACAGGCTGCCTTAAATTAAACTGATTTAATGGTTTTTACGTTTCCTCTATAGAGATATGGGCACTGAAATGTACATCTCTCGGTGAGGCAGGGAGGTCTGGCAGACACTCCTGTCACCCCTTGGCAGGTGCCACGTTTGTGTCAGAGACAGCCAGGGGAGGGATGGATGCCTTGGGCAGTGTCTCGTGTTCGCAGCCTCCAGCTCTGCCCCGCTGGCACCAGCTCACCCTGCCCAGCAGAGCTGGCCAAACTTCCGTGGGGGAGCGGAGGCTGCCAGAGCCCTCCCGAGGAGGGGGACCCCAGGGGCGGGCACGGCACCGGCCGACACAGCAGCAGCTCCCATCTTCTCCCCATTCCCGCCTCTGCCTCCTGCCAAATGCTCTGTAGCTTTCTCACCAAGAAGGTTCTGTGTTCCCATTCTCCAAATTACATTTTGCTCATTTGGACAAGCCTTAATTCATCTCCTGTCAAATATTTTTTCCTCCTGTCAGAAGCATGGTGCCTATTACTGCTTTTCACATCCACTTCATCTTAACGGCATCCGTAAATAATGAATTTGCATAATGAACAGGAATTATGAAAACCAATAGCTGTCACAAGGTGACCTTGTGACTGCCAACAAGGTAAGAACGTCTGAAGTGCCGACAGGACAGCTCAATGGTACACGGGCAGGGAGGGGCCAAGGTCTATGCACGGATAACTCAGCGCTGTGGCAACACCGGCTTTGGAAAGCTGCTGCTTAGATATGTGAGCTACACACCCTGTGTGCCTTCCTGGCTTCTTGCTGCATGTAGAAGCTAAAAATGTTCTCACAGAAATGTTCTGGGCTCCCTCAAAGTGAGTGTGACAGTGGCTGAGCGTCTCCAGTCACGGCTGTACCAGTGGCCCCACCTGCCCACCCCGGGGGATGCTCCTGGCAGTGCCCAGCAAACCTGCAGGGACAGAGACAAATCCACAAGCCCATTGTGATGCTCTCCTTATCCTCTCTTAATGACCACTGTGCAACTGCATTCTAGGAAAAGATTAGATTTTGGGGATGTGTACAATACAGGGCGATAATCAATATTATACAAATATTGAGATTTAGTCATTCCCTGCAACTCCCTGACAGGAGGGTGGAGCCAACTGCGGGTTGGGCTCTGCTCCCAGGGAACAAGGGACAGGGCAAAAGGAAATGGCCTCAAATGCCAGCCCCACTCCCCATGACACATGTATGGATTGAGTGAGCACGAAGGCACAGGTCTGGGAAGCACCAATACTGCAAGAACAGCAGTGAGAATGTGAAAAACACCAGTATGGACAGTACTGGGAGAGGGGACAGCTGGAACTGATTTCTCTGTTTCATCATGTGAGAGTTCAAGTGTGACCACAACAGTTAGAAGGCGGAAATAAATGAATGCAGCAACAAATAAGAGTGGCACGAAGTTTGCTGATGTTTCCATGTGAGGAAAATACACTGCATTGTGTGAGCAATGAGGCAAGCCAATATGCCAACACTTTTGTTGATTTTTTAAAAGAATTAGAATAAAAAAATAGATTAATGAG
>JAWWMO010000174.1:62632360-62703171 GCA_035047845.1 Dendrocincla fuliginosa | reverse complement strand
GGGTTAGGGTTAGGGTTAGGGTTAGCCACACTCCCCTCCATGTCCTCAACTCAGGTTCTGCCATGGTGTCGTGGTTTAAGAATTGCCCCGTGTTCCTGTGGCACTACCGTGTGGTCTTAGGCACTGCCGCTGGAGTGCATGGTGTGGATGGGGCTGAAGTATCTGCTCCTTTTGGTGGGGTCCTCAGTGCTCTGAGTCCTGTCCACAGGGAAATCCCCCTGGTCTGAGCCGTGTGACACAGCCCAGGAAGGCACAGGGTTGCAGGTTTTTCTGTGATGGTTTCATGTCCCTGCTCTGGGAAGTGGAGTTCAGAGGCTTGTGGATGTCTCGTGGGGCCTTGGCTTCAGAGCAAAGCATTGGCTGGGCACCCGAGCAGAGAGTGGGAGAAACAGATATGTAAAATACCCTGTGCAACAATAAGGCTGTGCAGGAGTGACTTTGGAGTCATCATGGCTAGGCTTTGCAAATGAAGATTTACAAGGGCTCTACCCACGCTTGCTGCAAGCACGCTGGTGGCTAAAAAGGCCAGTGCGAGATAGGCAAATCTGATTGCAAACTTTGGAGTAGAACAGGGCTGATTCAATGGATTTGGGGATTGAAGTTCAAATTTTAGTGAGGGGTGGTTTGCTCCCAGGTGAGAGTCACACTGCATCTCGGACAGCAAAACTCCAGTGTGTAGCTGGGATAGGGTGGGTACAAAAAGTGTTTCCAGACTGCCAGAACTTTCCAGGAAGACCAGTAGGTTCCAGTGTCCCAAATAACAAATGCTCGTCAGAGGCCCACTGTGGTTTTTCATGCAGTCCCATGACAGAACTGTGCTTAGTTTGTAGCACAGATCAAGCAAAGCTTTGCATGTTGAATGCAAATATAATGCAGAAAAGGGGGATCTGCACACATGTGGTCTAATAGAGACATGAAAGTAGCTTGTGTAGCCTGACAGTGCTGGAGGAACATAAGCACCTGACAGCAGAATTATCTCTGAGGACCACAGACTGACTTGTAAACCCTGGAATAAATTGTTCTTATTTTGTAGCACTTACTTGCTCGGCTGCGCTTTGCAGGGGTTTGCTTGTCTGGCAGTCCCTGTTCATCAGGAGGAAACCCCAGACTGCCAGTGTCTGGCTGCTGGTGAGCTCTGTGCTAGGTAGAGAGGACAGGTACATCCCCAGCAGTGAATTCTTATCTTGCCAAGAAAGTAACAGGTATAGAGGGGCAGGAGAGTGGTTTTGGGGGACAGTGGAGCAGAGAGGCTGAGGATACTGCAAGGAGGAGCTGTCCTGGCCCCCACTGCCCTGGCCCCTGGCCCCTCCACCCTTGTCCACTGTGGGGCAAGGGAAGCCCCAGCCCTCAGTAGACTGTTCCTGCCCTCCAGGGGTACAAGGCCTTTATTTCCACCCTGCCTGGTGGTGAGATGCTGGATGGTTACACCCTTGGTCTCCCAGAGAACACCTATCCTGGAGGAAGCAGCTACTTTTTTTGGTGCTAGGGGGGAATTACTGCAATTCCCATCTGCTGGGCTGTGGTACCCATAGCACCTCAGCTGCACAGGCAAGGGGTGACAGCTGAGGTTCCCAGCTTTGGTATCCATAGAGGAAGAACACCTTTCCCAGGAGGATGGGGGTTCTGGGGAGCAGTGGGACACAGAGCTGGCCATCTCCCAGGTGTTGACACAGGCAGCAGAGCTACCCAAGGCACAGTGCTCACCGCAGCAGCCTTGTCCTCTTGGGGCTTGTGGCTGCATCTGCCCTATCTGTGATGCTGTGAAACCTCTCAGGTCCTGCTTCTGTCCATGAAGCTTGAGCAGCTTCTTCAAATCCTCCATGAGTGACAAGATTTGAGCTGGTTTCCTTGGCGGGTGAAAGCTCAGAATCTCTGCTCTCAGTCACAGCCTTGCAGCTCTGCCATCATGCTTGTGCTAGCAGTGATCTGCTTTCCTGATGTGTTTCCTGTTTCCACCCTAGTGCGATGCAGTGCCTGATTTTCTGTTCACCTGTGCCCTGCTCTTCGGGAGTGTAGCTGGTTGGGGTTGCCATGGCATTCCAGCCCATACAGGAATATGTGCTTCAACTTGGTTCAGTCATGTCGTTGTGGGATGGTCCTTGGTTCCAAGGACCTTGGTCCCTTGAAATGTTTGTCTGTGTTGATGCACAAATGCTGTTTCATCATGAAACACCAGAGCTACAGCACCTCTGGGCATTTGGGAACAGCAGTCACTGCCATGCTCCTGATCCCCCGACAGGATAATGGAGTATGAATGGGTTCCTGGGAGTTGGAGGGGCTGAGGTTCGGGGGTACCAGTTAATGAAGGGAAAAGAGACAGGAAAGGTAAGTCAGTTCCCAGCACGTGAGGACAGAAAGAAAACAGCAACATCCCCACATCTCTGGAAATTTAAAGTTTACGTTAGGATCCTTTGCAAATGTTGTCTTCCTGTGTGGGTTTGTGGTGTCCTGTGATCCTGGAGGGCAGGATCCCCGTGCTCCTGGAGCTGTGGCAGGGCAGGGCTGAGCAGCAGGTTCGGGATGATCCGGACATGTGCTGATGGATGGTACAGGCTCCTGGCAGGTGGAAGGAAGAGACATTCATGTCCCTTCTCAAGTGCAGCGCTGCTGGGCTGCTGTTGAGAGTGGGAGGTTGAGGCTGTGGGGAGGAGGAGGACAAGGAGGAGATGTGCCGTGGGAGTGCCCTGGTGGGTGCAGTGCCCATCTGGGTGATGTGCTCCTCTGTCCCTGTCCTGCTGGTGCTGGGCCAGGGCATATCCTGTGGGAAACCTCCTGTTTGTCAGGCCACAACATATGATGGCTGCTGCAGAGGTGACAAAGCCCATGTCACACACAGGGCCTGTTTTTCACATTATGTCAGAGTATTCCCACATGTTATCACAGAGAACGGAGCTGATGGCTGGATCCTTCCTCTGCGGGTGTGGGCTGGGCTGCTGTTCCATCAGTCTTGGTAAAGAGAGGCACCAGCCTTCAAATGGTATCACTTTGCTTTACGAAAAATCTTTTCCAGTATAATTCCAGCTTTATTGGTGGGTGCATGTATGGAGTGTTGATGTGTCAGAAGGGAATCATACATGAAGGCAGCTCTTAACACTGGGAGGATGCAGTGAGGACAGCCGGACCTCATTCGGATGGTGCAAAGGAAAGGCTGCCTGGGAGCGAGGAGATCCTGCTCTAGTAGACCCTCCTCTGGGAGATCTGGGAATTTGCCTGTTTGTTTTCCTCTCTGCATATGTAAACGAGAGTTTAACTGATGGCACATAGCAAAGTAGCACATTCCTTAAGAGTGAGGTATTGCCATATCACTTTCCAGCATTGGGAGCTGTCCTATACTGTGGCTTTGTGATGCTGTTGGATTGGAACCCACTGTCCCCGTGTAGTCCCTCAGTGCCAAAGCCAGCAGAGGAGATGACCTTGTGCTGCTCGGCTGGGCTGGGGTGCAGGCAGCCTACCTGGGACTGCAGCCAGGGGCACCTACAGCCTCAGCTGGGGCCGAGTCAGCCCCCTGGGCCAGGTGACAGTGGGGTCCCTTGGGATGGCTCAGGCACCCAGGTAGATTGCTGGAGCATAGGGTTGAAAGTGTTGGCTTCCTTCCACTCTCTCAGTTCAGACAGAGATTTCATGCCTTAGAGGCCTCTCTCCTGAGACTGCTGAGGGTCCACATTTTGCCAGGCAATGCTTCAGGCAGTGCTCCTGGCAGTGCTCCTGGCAGCTCATCTCTGCTGTCTCTGGCACAGCCTGTTGTGGCTGTGTTCCTCCCAGCAGCTCCTGCGTGGTCGTGGTGGGGATTGGACAGCCCCGGACCTGTCAGTGATGCCTCCAGGTGCTTTCCCTGGTCATGGTCATTGTGAGAGTGACAGTGTGACCAAGGTATTTTACTTTTGGCAAATTTACTTTTGCCCTGAGGCACCTGGTGTAGTGGAAGGTGTTCCTCTCCACGACAGGGGAGTGGAACTGGATCGTCTTCAGGGTCCCTCCCAACCCAAACCATTCTGGGATTCTGTGGTGTTTCTCCCAAGTCCTGTTCCTGGGAGCTGTGTGAAGTCACTGTGCTCACAGAATGAGCCGTGCTGGAGCTGCTGGGTGGTGAATGGACTTGAAAATGAGTCAGTCCTGTGAGCACTGGAAGTGCTGCCCAGGGCATTACTTTACTCTGTCCCCCTGCTGGAACACTGAAGTGCTTTAGTTTTTTCCATCTTGCCCACTCCATTCTTACTTACAAAATTAAAGAAGGGGACCAGTCAGCAAAAGAGGTTGGCAAGGGAGAACTTTGACAGCAAAGCTGAACATTTTTTAGAAAAAGTTTTGTATTCCTTAAAATTTTATTTTCAGTGAAAGGCTTTTTTATTAAAAGAAATTCAATTGGCATCAGTTCTTTTCAGCACAAATTAAGCACAGGAGAAAGTATTTATGTATCTCACAGGCTCCAGTGCCATGCAGTGGGGAAGGACGTGATGCCTTTGCTTTTCTGTTGTTTGCTTTAGTGTAAGAAAGCTTAAAAGAAAATAAAAAAAGCTTTTTTAAAAAAAATCACCCACAACAGTTGAAATGTTGGCAAATTGCTGTGGTACTTGTCTGGCACCAGGGCCTGCTGCAATGTCTCCCCGCACTGCACCAGGACCTGCCCCCTGTTCCCATCCCTGAGGTCACTAGATCCATGTTTTAGCTGAGCTCCAGCCTCTGGATGTTTCCTGCAGGTGTAACCAAAGGGCAGCCGCCTCTGTGGCAGAAAATACCTTGGAAGTTTTCTATTTAAGCTTCTCTGCTAAAAAATGCCATTTTTGGAGTACAGAATGCTCCGCTCAAAACGTTCCACATTTGATGGCTTTTCCTTACATTTAGGCCAGCTTTCAGCATGGCCTGCCCGCAGTGGAAGTTTTGTGTGTCTCTGGGGTGTGCGATGCTGAGCCAGACATCCTGTGGTCCCTGGGGACACAGCGCCTGTGGTGCTGAATCCTGGCGGTCCTGGGTGTTCGGGCTCCCCAGGAGAAATTTGGAAGAAAAAGATGATTCTTGATCTGTTCAGTGTGAAACAAAAGTTTAAAACCTCCAGTGACACCTCCCATCACCATCTCTGTTTGTCTTTCTCTTTTTCTCCACTTTTCACCTCCCCGTGAAAATCCAAGGAGTGTTTGAACAGCAGGAGTGGTTGTGGGGGATCTGGAGTGACTGGGAATGGTGTCTGTGTGCTGCTCCCTGTGCTGGTGGCACCTGGGGCCTCATCCCGCCGTCTGGAGCTTGGGGCTCTTCCCTGTGTCCCCTCTCCCTCCTGTTCAGCTCCTTCCTGCCAGACCTGCTGGGGTTGGTGGGTTGGTTGTGACAGGGACACGTCACACAGACACACATTCCTGTGCTGCGGAGCCAAGAGAGGAGCAGCACTGATGCATTTTTAAAGAGGACATTGTAGGAAGAGCAAAGTCTCTGCTCTTTTCTGGGCATAATTTGAGGATAACTCAATTAGCTGCAGTAAAGTCACACTAACTTACCTGAGGTAAGAGTTTGAGGTTCCTTGTTTCTACAAGCATTTCCATGCACAATACTGCTCTGCCTCCTTTCGAGAGGGGAATGGCATGATTTTCCTGATATTAATTAAGATAAGAGAAAATTATAGCAAAATGTATTCAATGGAAAATAAGTAAGTTTAAAACATGCCTTAACTGCAGATCACTCCCTGGCCTGGCTGCTGGCACAACCCCTGCACCCTTAGAAGCGAGGCTCTGTGGGGAGCAAGTGCAGGAGCGTGGCAGGGGGGACAGGCTTTTGGGACACTTGGGATCCACCTGGACTTCATTTTCCTTTGAAAATCCTGGTGAGTGGGGAAGGCTCATGCAGGGAAGGGATGCAGCAGAGGGTGGCTGTGCAGTGGTCAGCAGGAGCTAAAGGGGTGTGTGCTGGAAGTCCTATCTTTCCACTGTTCTTGTTCTGGTGCTGGGATGATGTGGAAAAAGGTCATCAGGATCTCCCGAGATCTCTGCCTTATCGAAGCCATGATCAGGATGTGAACTGGAGACTCCCACGGCACAGCTGCAGGTGTGCAGGGCAGGTGGCAGAGCTTGGCATGGTCTTTGTCAGATGCTGTGCAGCTCCTGCACAGCTGGCCACAGCTGGATTGTGGTGTGAGCACAGTGCTCCTGCGAGATGTCTCTGGGGCCTCAGAGCAGGATCAGCCTCAGCCTGGTATGGCTGCGTTTGGGGTGTGGCTGTCCGTCCATTGGCATCTGTTTCTCAAATTCCATGGAAATCTTGCCACAGCAGTGCAGGTGATCAGTTTTTGAAGCAGCAATTAAAATCTAAACTTCTTTGACAAAACCTTAAGTATGTCTGTTATCTGAAATGCTCAGACTCTTTGCTGAGTTAAGAACATTAGGACCCATTAAATTTTTTGGCATAGAAGAGGGAGATATAAATCCTGCAAACTGATGGGATTGCATGCGGCACATCTGACGGTATTTGCTCCATGCACTGAGATGTAGAGAAGGAGGGAAATTACCTTTCAGAATAATTCTTCTGGGCTCGAAGTTTTGAAAGCAGCTAAGGATGTCTATTCTTCTTCCAAAAATCTTTGTAAGGTAGTTTTGATCTTATGCAGCTGAAGGAAAACTCGTTTTATTTGCTTATATTACTTTTTCTGTCCTACAAGGTGTTTGATCTGTGTTTTGGAAGCAGAGCCAAGCAGTTCACACCATCTCTGGCCATCACGTTCACAAACTGTTCAGAACTGTGACTCAGAGGTGTGTGAGGTCACTGTCAGTCACTGTTCAGCTTCTCCTTGGTGTCAGCAATGCCATCTCTGCTAATCTGGGGTCTGTGAGCCTGGAGCTGTGGTTCATTAATGGGAATAGCCTTGCTTGGCCCAGGCTTTGCTTGTTAGCCAAAGCTCTAAGCTTAATGACCAGCAGACACTGGTGTCAGCACTGCCCGAGTGGCCCTGATGGAGGGGCTTGTTAATGTAAGGCGACAGGGGATGGAGAAGTGGCCAATTAACAAATAAAGTAAAGAGGCATTTGCTCTGGTGGTGACTTTTAAAGCTGCAGGTCCAGATCAGCTGCTGGGGAGTCAGCACTGGAGCTGGGGGGCTTTTGAGGTGCTGGAGGGGCCAGGATTGCTGCTGGAGCCCCGTTTCTTGCCACCCTATCATGAGGCACATTTCTGTCAGACCACAGAATTGCAGAATCATTGAAGCTGGAAAAGACCTCCCAGACCATTGAGTCCAACTTGTGCCCAATCCCCACCTTGTCACCCAACCCAGAGCACTGAGTGCCATGTCCAGTCATTCCTTAGACACCTCCAGGGACAGGAACTCCACCACCTCCCTGGGCAGCCCCTTCCAATGCTTGATCACCTTTTCCATGAAGAAGTTCTTCTTGGTGTCTAGTAGTTTTAATTTTTTGCCCATTCCTCAAAAATGCTTCGTCACACTGAGACACTTTTTTTTGTGCCTGAATAGCTTTCTTTTGAGATTGGTGGAATTTTTCTAATTACAATGTTCAATATCCTTGGGTCAGGTACCAGGTGCAGGAGTGGAATTACATCTGAGATATAAACAGAGGGCTGTCACAGGGCTGGACCTCAGTAGGCAAAGCAGGGAATACATGGGGGTGATCCACAAGTTTTCTGTGATTATTTCTGTTTGCCCTTTGCAAAGAAGCAGCAAAATGCAAACTCATGGCAGCTATTTTCTACTGCTACAGGAGCTAAGAAAAAGGTTTAAAAGTGACAGTTTAAGTAAGGCAGTTTAAAAGTGGCAGAGCTGGGTAACTGGTACCCAGGAGTATTAAAATAATTGGCCAAGGAGCTCCCTGAGAAGTAATGGTTTATTTTTAACAAATCCTGGAACGCTGTGGACGAACCAGAGGCATGGGAAAAGGCTAATGAAAATTGATAGAAAAATTAAATATGATTGGGTCTGGAGGGAACTATACTGTCAGCCCCTCCTGGGCCGGATCCCTCTTCTGCTGGCTCTGCTCTTCTCACACTTACATCTCTCACCATTCCCACCCCAGGCTCTTCCTGCAGACCTGGCCATGAAGAGCAGCAGGATCTCCTGTTCTTCCTGCTTCTGTTGGAATAAGCTGCTGGGATGGCACTGCTGTGCTCAGCCTCTCTCCCACCCTGTCCCGGCATATTTGATGGATTTGCAGTGCTTTGGCTGATGCCATCAGAGTCCATCTGATGGACTCTCATCCTGGACAGTGGTCCCATGGCAGCCCTGCAGCTCCTGACTGCTGCCACTCTCACCAACCTCTGTTATCCCCAGCCTGGGAAGTGCCATCTGAGTCTCTGCGGGTTGTGACTGTGTGACAGTACCATGGCAGGTACTGACCCAGCAAACAACCAGTCTCTGTCCCTGAACAGGAGTATGGTTCAATGTTCAGTTTGGTGAGGCCAGTTCCTGCATCTCAGCTCACCAACCTTGTTCCAGAGCCAGGCTGTGCATTTCACAGACTTTTGGGGTTCTCCTGTCTCTATCCTGCCCAACACAGCTTTTCTTACATGTTTGCTTGTACCCGAGGACCACATCATCTCCAAAACTGGTTTTTAAGCCCTTTGGCATCATTATTCTGTTGCCTCTAAGCAGGCATCAATTACGGAGGGAGCTGAGCTCCAGGTTCCATGTAATTTCCACATTGCACAACAGAGATTGGCCTCATGACTTTCTGCTGCGTGTTATCTCATGTCCTCTGCAAATTTGCTTTTCACTCTTTCTGGGAGGGTCAACTGCCTAAGTCTGGAACCCAGCAGAGGTGCAGTGTGTCACCCAAGGAGCGGCGTGCCGGGTCCCACCAGGATGGGGCTCCTAACAGCAGCTGTCAGTCATTGCAGCCTGTGGGCTGGAGCTGGGCTTGAGGACCCCCGACAGACCCACCCGAGAATCCCTTTGTCTAAGCGTCCCTGCACCTGAGCATCTCTGTGGTCCAGCACTCCTGAGCCTGAGCACCCCTGGGCTCTCCTGCCCTGTCCCTGGCCAGCAGCACCAGGGCAGTGCCTGGGGTACCAGCTTCCTTTCACTCCTGTCTTCCCTCGACTCCACTGCTGGTCCTGGTTTGCTGTCTGCCCTTCTGCCAGAGCTCTCTAACATTTCCTGCAGCTTATCATTAGTTTCTTCTGTTCTTATTCCCTATATCAGGAAACCATAAATATGTATCTTAGAGCCGTCAGTTTTTTTGAGTGCAGAGCACTGCCTCCTGAAAAATCCCAGCAGCAGCAGATTTTGAGCCAAAGGGAAGATTGCAAAAATAGTGTCTCCCTTATGGCATATCAAAACTTTCTCTTTTAGGCAAAATTGCCCAACCCTGACAGATGTATCTGAAGTTTTAAAAAATATGAGTCCCAGTATTTCACTGAAACTGTCATCCCTGGTAAAGGAAAATATTCCTTTTAGTGTGCCCATTGATTTCCCTTGGATTTAAATACAGACCAGGGTCCATCAGGTTCCTGCTGCAGACGCGTGGTCAGTGAACTCCATGTCCGTGTGTCAAGCAGCTGTTCCAAGCTTACTCTGTGGCCAAACTCTGCTCTGAGTTCCTGTGGGCAGCTGGAGGGACTGCCCGAAGCCCTGTCCCCTTGCCAGCCCCTGGGCACCAGTTGCCTGCACTGGGGTCCGGAGCCCCTTTAGTGTGGACACTGTGGATCAGCACGAGGAGAGGCAGGCAGGGGTCTGCTCCATGCTGGCCCTTTGCTGGGGACTGCATCACCCTCATTTCTTTCCCAAACTTCAGCTGAGGGGAGGCAGCGCTGCTCCCTGTCCCCAGGGTGTCTTTGAGCAGGTGCTGGGATGGGATGTGTGCTGCCTGTCCTGCTATGTCTGCATCGCCAGCACATGGGAACTGAGCTGGGGCTTGGGCTGGGGGCTGGCCTGACACTTACCCTGGCCCTGCTCTGTCCCTGCCCCTGGTGCTGTAGGTGCTGGACACAAGCCATGCGTGGGGATGGTGCCATACATGGGTGTCATGGGGTTTTCCAGGTGTTGGCCAAGTTGTGAGGTGCTCCCGCATCCCAGGTGTTTCCTGTCCACTGGAAGTGCTTGGAATTCACTCCGAGGTGGGTGAGAGCCTCTGCCAGGGGCTCACCTGCTGGGGCAATGTCACCTCACGCCTTCCCCTGGGGAGCTTCCTCACGGGGGCTTGTGGTGCTCCAGCTGTGGCACCACACGTGGTGTGGGGCCCTTGGGGGCTGGAGCAGCTTTGGGGCAGCCATTCCAGAGTGGCAGGTCCTGCTGGGGCTCCCTCTCGGGGGTGGTCTCTGTCTCGGTGTTGGCCTTCTCAGTGCTCTGTGGCACAGCAGGGGCTACGCTGGGGCCGTGCTGGAGGCTGCGCTGGGGTCTGTGTGGTCAGTGCCTGTCCCGCCAAGTGGGATTGCCTGTGTTTCCAGGCGAGATAACGCAGTGGATTAATTAGATAGTAAACGGCTAATAGCAATTGAGAAAAGATGTACTCACTGTGTGCCCCAAGTTTGGATATATTACTACTCCTTTCTGTACGGCCTATTAATTTTTGATGAGTTTAGATAAATTGCATTCAGCCTGAAATAAATTAAGTACATATAAATCATGTTCTATTCTTGGCTTCTACAAAACAAATTTCCATTTCATCTCTTGTTGTCTTTCCTTTATTACATGTATCCTGCCAGCGCATGTCACCCATTATTGTGATGGAAATGTTTTATCTCCCTGAGATTCCCCAAGTTTGCCTTTGAAGTGTCAGGGCTGCTATAGACATGGCACATCTTAGATCATCTCAGTAGCTAATTTGGCCACATCTGTTTGATTTACCAGTTAACAGGCCAGACCTAAATACTAAATAGGTGTTCTTCCATGAGAGGGATCTATGGTTTGTACCTGGTACTACTTGACATTAAATTAAACTTTAGAACTTCAAATCCAGCTTATGTTCTATGACTCACATCCCCAAGTGATGTTCAGGCAAGTGTAGAGGGAACCCTAATAAATGCCCATCTGGCTTTAGATCGTTTAATTTACTATATGTTTATGTAAGAGTGCCATGACTAAGAAAAGAATTGGCCTCAGTTTATGCTGTGACGATTGCAAGATATTGTTACGTGGATAATAAATGTCCATCTGGAGTAAATTATTGTTAGTTTACTTTTCATTTAATTTTGGTGGGCTTTGCAAAAGTGAGGCTGTGGAAGAAATGAGTTATTTTTGCAGTGCTTGATAAAACCTATGAACTGTTCAGGCTTGGATAACTGTTCATGGTTAAGCCCCCACTTTTGCTCTAGTGCGTTGCACTGATGATTCCTCCTTTCATAGTGCTTTTTCCTCTGCTTCTGATTTCCCCCAATTAAACTACATGTAGTTGGTGGGCATGTTTGTAGCTGGGTGCCTCTTTGCACCCATCCCCCTTCCTCTGCCTGTTGGGGAGTGAGGATGTTGGTGCATTAAAAACTGCAGCATGTGTTGGTAAAGGAAACCTTAGGAAAAATTTTATTCAAAGAATCATAGAATCCCAGAATGATTTGGGTTGGAAGGGACCCTAAAGCCCATTTTGTTCAAACCCCTGCCATATGCAGGGACACCTTCCACTAGACCAGGTTGCTCCAAGCCTCATCCAACCTGGCTTTGAACACTTCAGGGATGGGACATCAATTACCACATTTTTACATTACTGCATGTTTTATCACAGCAGTAAGTTAGAAATGGCCAGTGCTGTGTGTCCTGTACCGCTGTAGGGTGGTCTCAGGGATGGAGAGTTCAGGGACTTCGAAGGGTGTGGCAGGTCTTACATCCACCTGTGTATTCTGTGTCCTCCCCATTTCTGGAGTAACTCCGTGCCTTGCTCACCTGTGCATGCCCTCCTTGCTCCCCTCAGCACCTTTGGCAACAACCCCAGCTCTGTGGTGTGATCAGCACCTGAAGGGAAGAGATGGCATCCCAAGGGAGCTGGACACGCTGGAGAGGTGGGACTGTGTGAACCTCAGCCCCACGCAGCCCCACTGGCCTCAGGCAGCACCAGTCACTGCTGCTTGCCATCACGGGGAACAGCCCAGTTGGATGGAAAGCTGCTCAGACAGGAGCCCTGGAAGTGGGAACAGGCATAAGGTCACAACCAGGATGTGGCTGGGGGATGGTTTGACTGTGCTGGGTCCTGGAGAAGCGGTTTTCCCTCTCCCACCCCCCACCCCCCCCCCCCCCGCCACTCATCCCCTCTCCCAAATCCCCTCTCCCACAGAGGGTCTGTGGTGCTGGCACAGACAGCCCTGGCAGCCAGCACTCTCAGGGTGCCCGTGGGTGTTTGACAATAATAGTGAAGTCCTGGATTTCCTTGTGATGTGACTGGACAGCATGTGGAGCACTGCTGTCCGAGCATGGCTGTGGCACAGGGGGACAGAGGAGTGGCAAAGCAAATCATTTCACGTTTGTAGTGGGTTTTGATCTTGCAAAAACACTTAGTTTAGAAAGTGCCACAATACTCCAGTTCAATAAAAATGTTTTGATGAGTTAAAAGCTGCTTTGTTTAAACAATTATTCACTTAGGCCTGCTCCTGTTTGGAAGCTGCGCAGCTGATCCCGATGTTGCTGTCAGTGTTTGGCCTATCTGTGCAGCATTTGGTACAGTGACTCCTCAGGAGCTGGAAAGCTCTGTATAGACTTTCTGCCCCATGGAGCAGGAGGATACAGTGAAAAGAGCCCAAACAGGCTCTTGGCTGTGCCTGCAGAGCCCGGAGTAGTCACACAGCTGAAACAGAGCTTGTGAGATGGAAGTGCGGAGATGTCCCTCTGAAAGAGGAGGTGATCTTTCTGTTTGTATCGCAGGGTGTTTCTCAAGAAGTGCTCTGGCTTTTGCTGGGTTCAGTGTCCCTCTCCTCTGTCCCGGGTGGAGTAGCAGGACATGCCCCCATCCCAGTGTGCCAGGGGCTGTGGGATTGCTTGGCATGGTTTCCACACAGCACAGCCATTAATACCTTACAGAGCTGCAGTGTGCTCCACGCTGCTGCCTTGACTCATCTCATGGATCAATCTGGGCTCCTGTCTGTGATCCCAAAGCCTGATGAGCCACCTCCACTGCAGCCCTATGTGTGGTGTTGGAGCCACCCTCCTGCTCTGGCTGGCTCAGCCTTTATTTCAGGGCATGGCAGGTGTGCTCAGTTCAGCTGGTGGTGGTAGGACCAGAACAGCTTTGTGTGCAGAGCTGTCGCCTGTGGCTGCGGGCTCAGGGCCACACCTGCAGTAGCTGTGCAGGAAGCTGGCCAGAAGTGTGCAGGAGGCCTGTTGGGACTGTGCTGGGAGCGTGCTGGGACTGTGCTGGGAGCGTGCTGGGAGCGTGCTACCACCTTGTCTGCCACTGTCAGTGCACGGCAGGCAGCAGTGCTGGGAGTGTTGCTCACTGAGTGTTCAGAGTGGAACACTGGGATATGTGTGTGTGCTGTGACATGTGTGAGAGAGACAGTCAGATGGGGCATGACAGGGAGCAGAATGAAAACGGGAAAAAAGCGGATTCTCTGGAAATCCCATGTCCTCTGCTGCACTGCCTGTGCTCACTCCAGTGTCCCTGTCCCAGGTGAGCACAGCCACCAGCCAGCAGGGAGTGGTGCTGGAGGTGAGGGGATTCCCTGGTCAGGGTGGTGAGAGTTAGGCATCCCTTCGGAGCACAGGGATCCTGACCCTGCCCACACCATCTGAGAAGGCTCCAGCATCCCTGTGGAAATGCAGGACACAGGGAGCGGTGTCCACAGAAGCGAGGGGGAAGTGCCCAGGACGTGCCCCTGTTCCTGCTCCTGCTGGAAACACTGCAGCTGTGACCCACGTGCAGCACTGCAGGGACTCCATGTTGCTTTTACCATTCTGAGGACTTGACATTGTTGAGTGTTGTCTGCTCCAGTCAATGTGTAACAATTCTAAAATTAAGTGCTTTAAAAGTAAAGGAAGGATAATTACCCTATTTTCCTCCTCAGTTTCTGAGCTTTATGGGCATGTTTTTAATCTGTGCATTGCAAAGGAAAGAGCTGGAACACTTTGTTGTGTAGCTGACAGGAAAACCAGCAAAAATCTAGAAAGAGATTTTGAGGAAGAAACACACATTATGCCAGGAGAGTCAGCATCCCCGTGTGAGCTGGCAGTGCTGCCCCTGGCCCTTGCCTTGGGCCTGGGTTTCACATGGCTCCTGCTTTTAAGATTCCCAGAGGTCTGAGGGGTGCAGCTCTGTTCATGCCTGTCTGAAGGCCTTTAACAAAGATGGGGGTACAGGATTTCCCAGTGGCATCTGCAAGGATTCACCTGTCCAGTCCTACAGCAAGGGTTGCAGGTGCAGAACGTGGTGGCTCATGGTCCTGGCTCGTGGTCCTGGATGGTGCAGTGCTGAGTGGCCAGCACAGCCCTCAAAGCAAACCTCTGTGTGAGTTTCTTTGATTCGAGTGTTTGTTTTCTCAAGTGCTTTGTTTCCAACTAAACAAAACACTCGGGTGTGTTTACAAACCATTGACCTTTGTGAAACGGAAGCTCCTTGTTTCCCACTTCACTGGTCCCAGCAGCTGGAATGACACAGATCCCAGCATCTCCCTTTTCATGCTGCATTTCAGCATGGCTGTGGGGTGCCTGTGGTGGCTGCTGACAGGATTTCCCGTCCTCTATTTCCAGCAGGTGAACGCTGTCAGCTTCCAGACTGTTTTGTTCCCCACTACGAAACTGTGTTAGCAAAGACCTTGAGAATCCCAGCGTCTGGAACAGTGGGAAGGGCAGTCAATAGGTCTGTCCTGACCTCAGTGATGATGAGTGATGTCTGAGGTGGGCCCTGAGGTGGCAGCTGTCTTCAGCAGCTCCCAGTGTGTGCAGTGGGCATCCCTGGCACACTGGCTGTGTGTAACATCGACCATCGGAACAGACTCAGATGCAGCAGAAATCATTTACTAATTAATTACTGTCTCCTGGACCCCACTGCTCCCATGTGTTTTGTGATCCACAATATGTAAATGACCCTTTGGAGCACTGAGTGCATTAACAGTAGATGCACTTTGTATTCCGAAGAGGAGGGGGCAAAACTCCCAGCACACAGCACATCAGTTACAAGGAGCCATTGCAGCCATGTAAGTGGCGTTTCGGTCCCAGGTCCCTTGGATCCATTCCAGGCAGGAATTTGAAACTCATTAGCTCTTTACATGACCTCAGTCTGTTGCCAGAGTCGGTGGGTAGTCGTTCCCATAGCATGCTGCAGATCGGCTGCCGGGATGGCAGACCCTGCTGCTCGACCTGATGGTGCTGGTGGGGGGCTCGGGAGTGGCTGTGCCCTGCACAGGCTGGGGTCGCTGTGGCTGTACCACAGCACCTCTCAGACTCTGCAGGTTTGTGGTTGGGCTCTGTCCCTGGGAAGTACTGGCCAGAGGGCTCTGTGTGTGCCCCAGGGAGTGCCAGGGCTGTCAGCCTCTGATAGCGGCAGGTGGCTCCTCTGGAAGTGGTGGGAGCCGTCCTTCCCCTCCAGTGGGTCTCACAGAGCCATATGCGGTGCTGGGGCTGGAGTGTGCCCCAGATGTCCCTGCACCCTTCCTGTGTGTGGGCTTGGTTCCTGGCAAACTGACTGTGCTGGAGTGGAGCCGGCACTGGGGTGGAATCATGGGTGTTTCACAGCTGGGCAGGAGCTGGTGCAAAGCCCCTAAGTCCCAGGAGAAACACCTGTCAGGGGAAGGAACACCAAAGTGTCACCCATCCTGTGGGCACATCCCCCCTGAGACTGACCAGGGGGAGGTGGGTAGGGAGGTGATAATGCAGAGAGGTTCCTGCTCCCATGAGCCCAGGCCCTGCCCAACCACTGTCAGACTCTCTCCCTGCCTGGGAAAGGGAGTTAGGGGGAAGGAGTTCCTCTGCTCTGAGACAGGAGCAGCGGTCTGAGGCAAGTGCCCATGGTCAGTCCCTTCTGGCTGATGGGGGAGCAGAGCAGGAGCTCCCAGCCCCCTGGCAGTGTGTGCCAGGGCTCACAGGTTCTGTGCTCTTCAGAGACACAGTTCCCACAGTTCCCACTCTCTGTGTCCCTGTGCAGCCCATGGCAATTCGAACTTAGTTTTTGTAGACAGATGAATCACTCAAAATTATCAAAAGTAGCAACAGAATGGATTTGAAGATTAGTGTATGAGAGGCTTTTTTGTGAATGCCAAAGTCATGTGAGGAGCTTGACAACCCGTCCTATTGCAGGCAGCAAGCGGTAAATGAGCAATGCCCACTATCTTAGGAAGCTGGCATTTGTTTTATGTGTGAATGCACATTCTTTTAATTTTTTAAAATCTTTTCAACAATTAGTGAGAATCAGATAGTGATTTGATTAGTCAAAAAGATATTTTCTGCGATGACATGTAAAGCCATGTCAGTGCTGCTGTGAGTTACCTGTGTGGGGAATGAGGTGTGCTGGGAGAGGAGGAGCCACATTGTCAGGCTGACTTTCAGCAGATGTGTTTTTCAGTGGCTGTTCTCAGCCACCAGGTCCTGCAGTTCCTGTTGTCTTCTGGGATATCTCAGTGGTGAGGCATAGCCACAAGACTGTGCTGACCACTGGGAGAAAATGCTTTGTGTTCTTTCAGTGAGGAGGTGAAGCATTTATGCTGCCCCTGTGGCAAGGAGTGATGTCCAGGCTGGGAAGGATCCTGTCCCTGTCTGTGTGCAGCCTAGGGTACCATCTTCCTCTTGTAGACCCAAGTATGGCTTTCCTGTTTTCTGTCAGTTGAGGCATCCAGGTGCCGAATTGCACTCAGGGCTGGTGGCTGTCCAGTGCTCTGATCCACCAGGACCTCTCTATAAGCACTCATTGTCCCCCAGGGACCCCTTCCTCATGATTCAGTGTCATTGGTGTATGTGAGGTGCACTCACCTCCCTGTCCAGGTCACTGACAGACACTGGAGAGGGCTGTCCCTAAACTTGGAGTTCTGGGGAACAGCACTAGTGACTGGCCACCGGCCCTGTTTACTGCAGCCCTTTGAGCTTGACTCTGCAGCCTAATGTTGCATCCAGCTCTGGCCTCGTGCTGGGCATTTTTGCAGAGGATACTGATAGGGACAATAACAAAAACTCTCCTAAAATCAAAAAAACCCACCTCTGCTGGTGGGTAACCTCACTGTAACCTTGTCATTCCAGCTATGGTTTAAGTAGTTTCGTCTTGTAACAGTATTTCCAAACTTGTAAACTTGCTGATTTGGGTTTAATCTTATATTAGTCTTTTGTAGTTCTTCAAGTGGACTTGGCTGAATCCAGAAACAAGACTTTAATCACAGCCACAAATCTAAATTATCAGCATTAAGTTAGCAAATCTCAGTGAGTGCAGTGCCCCCAGCCAAGGCTGTCTGGGGACCCCACTGGCCATGCTGCAGCTGCCCTGAGCCGCTGAGCCTGTTCCCATCTGGCACATGCCAGATGTAGATTAAAGGGCAGGTGGCAGCCCCTGGCTGTGACTGCAGCTGCCAAGCCAGGAGGTGGCCAGGGGATGACACCAGAGGGGTTTGGGGGCTGCACCAGACGCTTTCCTCCACTGCTTGTCATTACCATTCTCCTCCAGGTCCTTATCATCTGCAGAGCCACCCCAGCCTGCAGTGCTGGCATGAAACTGAGTCCACAGAACATCCGTGAATGCTGCTGAGACACTTTGCTTTCTGCCACAGCCAATGGCAGCAGGAACAGTGATGGTTATATTGGTTATGGGAGCAGCTCCCAGCACTGCCCACAGCAGCAGATTCTGCTGAGGACCACGGTAACATAATCTTTTATTTTTCCAATAGAGACTCAAGAGCTGGAGCCAGTAGTCCTGAATACCTGCAGTCCTCAGAAGTATCAGGAAAAAATACATTGATAGTGCTGAAAGGCAGGGTTTAGGCTGGTACCACAGATGTGTTGTGGATGGACTGGACAACAGGAGCAGTAATTGTTGTTCTGACGTTAAATGGCTTTAAATATCGATGACTATTCAAGACTCCTGCTTCTGGCTGGCTGTGAAGCTGGATTTTAGCTGAGCTTCATTAATGCATCTGGGATGATAATGGGTCTGAGTAATCCGATCTGAACATGTCTAACTGTGCCAGTCCTGAAGGGAGCCCAGTCCTTCATTGCCATTGTGGAGCCCCTCTCAGCTCCATTGCTCACAATGGCACAGGTTCCCTCTCAGACACGTGAGTGCTTCTCCACGGGACCTCCATGGTGCTCCTACCTGCTCCACAGAAGAGCGTCCCCCAGCCCTCCCACGTGCCCACACCATGGAGCCTTTGGCGTAGTCACTGATGGATGATGTCAGTGAGCTGGCGTGGGCACTGCTGCTGTCGGCCCTGTTCCCACATGCCGTGAGGAGCCGGGGCTGGCGCTGTAAGCGATAAGGATAATTGAGCCGCCGGGCTTTCCGGGGGGAGCAGCGGCAGCCAGAGAGCTGTGATCTGCTAAAATTAGCCCATGATCCATTTTTATTTAGATCCCTGTTGTGGGGGCTTTGCTTGGGTTTTGTTTTACATGGGAGTTTTTTTGGGTTTTTTGTTTTATTTGCATTTTTGGTGTTTGAATGACATAAAATTAGCTTCTTCTGAGTTTATTCTGAAAATAGCATTAAGAGCTTAAATGTTCAGTGTAGACAGCTGTAAACCCATGGAGCTACAGTGATTTCAAGGCTACTGGGACTTTCAGCTTAGCAAGTGAAGCACACATAAACCACCCTTCATTTTCCACACCTGTATATTTGTCATTATGGCCAAGCATCTCCAGCCCAGGAGGTTGGAGAATCTGTTGGGATACAGAGGTGAACTGTATGGTGGGATGGGCTCTAGCAGTAGGGGCCCAAGAGGCCCCATGTGCAGTGCCACCAGTGGCTTCCCAGTCATTTTGTCACTTGTATGTGAGTGTCTGAGTGTGTATCTGTGCACTTGCGAACATCCCTGTCTCTCAGGTGTCCCTGTGGCAGGCAGTGCAGGTGCTCCTATGTCAGGACAGGGGAATGACAAAGAACCAGGTAATGCAGTGAGAGTGGCGTGCTGCTACCTGAACCTTCATGGCTTAACCACAGACTGTCTTGGCTTTTTTATCATGTCCTGTGCCTATCTCACAGAGGCTAACTGCCATTTTCTCTCCCTTGCAGGCTCTTGAACCTGATCTACAATGGAAAAACTGCTTTTGTTTCTGCTGTTCATTGGCATAGCAGTGCGAGCTCAGATCTGCCCCAAGCGCTGCGTCTGTCAGATCCTGTCTCCGAACCTTGCTACCCTCTGTGCCAAGAAAGGGCTCTTGTTTGTTCCTCCCAACATTGACAGGAGGACCGTGGAGCTGCGACTGGCAGACAACTTTGTTACAAACATTAAAAGGAAAGACTTTGCCAACATGACTAGCCTGGTGGACCTGACACTGTCCCGGAATACAATCAGTTTTATCACACCTCACGCGTTTGCCGACCTGCGCAATTTGCGTGCTCTGCATTTGAACAGCAACCGATTGACTAAGATCACTAATGACATGTTCAGTGGGCTTTCCAATCTCCACCACTTGATACTGAACAACAACCAGCTGACTTTAATTTCTTCCACAGCTTTTGATGATGTTTTAGCTCTTGAGGAATTGGATTTGTCTTACAACAATCTGGAAACCATCCCCTGGGATGCTGTGGAGAAGATGGTCAGTTTGCACACTCTCAGTCTAGACCACAACATGATTGACCATATTCCTAAGGGGACTTTCTCCCACCTCCACAAAATGACCAGGCTGGACGTCACATCTAACAAACTGCAGAAGCTTCCACCTGACCCACTCTTCCAGCGTGCTCAGGTGCTGGCAACCTCAGGAATTATCAGCCCCTCGACATTTGCGCTGAGCTTTGGTGGGAACCCCTTGCATTGCAACTGTGAGCTTTTGTGGCTGAGACGCCTTTCCAGGGAGGACGACCTGGAGACCTGTGCCTCTCCCACACTCCTGTCTGGCCGGTACTTCTGGTCGATCCCTGAGGAGGAGTTCCTCTGTGAGCCCCCACTCATCACCCGACACACCCACGAGCTGCGGGTGCTGGAGGGGCAGCGAGCAGCCCTGCGCTGCAAGGCCCGGGGTGACCCCGAGCCAGCCATCCATTGGATTTCACCTGAGGGCAAACTGATTTCCAATGCCACCAGGTCTGTGGTGTATGACAATGGGACGCTCGACATCCTCATCACAACGGTGAAGGACACAGGCTCTTTCACCTGCATTGCTTCCAACCCAGCAGGAGAGGCCACGCAGACAGTGGACCTACACATCATCAAACTCCCCCACTTGCTGAACAGCACGAACCACATCCACGAGCCCGACCCGGGCTCCTCAGATATCTCCACATCCACCAAGTCGGGCTCCAACACGAGCAGTAGCAATGGGGATACTAAAGTCAGCCAGGATAAGAAGGTGGTCGTTGCAGAAGCAACTTCCTCCACTGCTCTGCTGAAATTCAATTTTCAAAGGAATATACCTGGGATACGTATGTTTCAAATCCAATACAATGGTACTTACGATGACTCCCTTGTTTACAGGTAAGGCAGTCCCAGTCTGCCCGTGCAAAGCTGTGCTGAGTGCTTGGTGCTGACATGTGACCCCTGGCCTGGGCAGCCCCTCCACTGGAGTTCCTGTTCCATGCTGTGTTGGCCAAGGGGAGCCTGACCCCTGGCAGCTCATGGTTGGTGCCTTGGGAAGGACCCATGCCATTTTCTACTCACAGATGGGGAAATTACCTTTAATGATGTTATTTTTAGATAATCCAAATGGACCTCTAATCCTCTGAACCGATCTGGAAAGGGTTATGAAGGTAGATGGATTAAATGTATCTAAACACGCTCAGCTTTCTGGAAGCACAGGGAGGACGGTGTTCATGCCTGTGTTCCTCGCAGTGCTCTCTGGTGGTGTCTGTGCTAGGGAAGTGCGGGGGGCTCTGTGCTGCTTGGTGTGGCCATCGCACCCTTCAACGCTGTCTTTGGTCATTTCTTCTATGAATTTCTTTGTCCCATTAATAGGCCATGGGGTGCTGGCTTTAAACTGAAAGAAAGTAGATACAGATCAGATATCGGGAAAAAATTCTTCCCTGTGAGGGTGGTGAGGCCCTGGCACAGGTTGCCTAGAGAAGCTGTGGCTGCCCCATCCCTGGAAGTGTTCAAGGCCAGGTGGATGGGGCGTGGAGAAACCTGGGCTAGGGGAAGGTGTCCCTGCCGTGGCAAGGGATGGGACTGTGGGCTTTAAATGTCCCTTCCAACCCAAAGCAGCCTGGGATCCTGTGATCCTGGTATTGATATGCTTGCTCTAATGCAGGGCTCTGCTACACTGAGCTGTGCCAGGGGACATGGTGGCAACTGCTGCCACATCAAACACCAGGTGCCAGCTGCTGGGGAGCAGTGATCAGCCCTTGGGTGCTGTGGCAGAGGTGGGATAGCCAAGCTGCGTTGCTCACATGTCCAGAGCTGCTGGGAGGTGCCTGTGTATCTGTCAGAGTCATTCATACTGGTTTCCTTCTCCTCTAGAATGATACCTCCCACAAGCAAAACCTTCCTGGTCAACAACCTGGCTGCGGGGACAGTGTATGACCTATGCGTCCTGGCCATCTATGACGATGGGATCACCTCGCTGACGGCCACCAGGGTTGTGGGCTGCACACAGTTCACCACTGAGCAGGATTATGTGCGCTGCCACTTCATGCAGTCCCAGTTCCTGGGTGGGACCATGATTATCATCATTGGTGGGATCATCGTGGCTTCGGTGCTCGTGTTCATCATCATCCTCATGATCCGCTACAAGGTGTGCAACAACAATGGGCAGCAGAAGGCCACCAAGGTCAGCAACATGTACTCACAGACAAATGGGGCTCAGATCCAGGGCTGCAGTGGGGTGCTGTCGCAGTCCATGTCCAAGCAGGCTGTGGGGCACGAGGAGAGCATCCAGTGCTGCAAGGCTGCCAGCGACAGCGTGATGCAGTCGCCGGACACTGGCTCCAGTCAGGATTCGGCCACCACTACCTCTGCTTTGCCTCCCGCCTGGACTTCCAGCACTTCCCTCTCGCAGAAGCAGAAGCGAAAGTCAGGGCCAAAGCCTGTCCCCGAGCCGCAGGGTGAGGCCGGCGGCAGCACCGAGCCCCAGAACTCGAACAGAAATAACTCCACGGCCCTGCAGTTACCGAGCCGTGCCCCCGCCGCGGTCCCCGCCGCCCCTACGTACAAAAGAGCACAATCAAAGCCAAGTAAGTTCCTCACTCTGCCGGCCGACACATCCCGGGCCAAGCGCCGGCGCTCGCTGGGTGGGGAGCTGCTGGAGCCCCTCGGCGCCGGCGGACTGCGCTCCAAACGGAGCTTGTCCATGAATGGGATGCTAGTCCAGGCAGACAGCGCCGGTGCCGAGAGCGGAAAAGCAACTTTCTCCAGTTCTGAGTGGATATTGGAAAGCACTGTGTGACCTGCTTTTTTTTCTTTTGTTTTTCATTTTATTTTATCGAAAAACAAAACACCAACCATTGTGTGAAACTCCCTCTCCTGGGGAATTGGATTTGGAGGTCCACTGCTGTCTCGCTGATTAATGGCTTGTTCATTCGGGGTTCTGTATAAGCCACCCAGCACACACAGAGGTTTACTTAGTTTTTATTTGGTTTTATTTAATATCAAAATTGAAGGCAACATTCAGAAATTAAAAAAAAGGAAAAAAAAAGATTAAGGGTGAAAAAAAGCACGAAACAGCACCAGTGCCTTCCCTGCTCTAGGACTGGCTTCCTGGTTCTGCAGTAGCAGAAAACAAAAGAGAGAGTTTTCACAGAAAAAGCCTTTTATAAAGGAAATACAATTTCCTCCAAGCTAACAAATAACCACTTCTGGATCAATCAGTAAAATGATATTTTTAAAACCGGTCAGACTGTACATTTCTTTTCCGTGACAATGGTGTTGCCTTTGTTTTTAGGCAGATGCTGTACAGGAGCAACAACGCTGTGTTGTCATGTTGTGTAAAATAAAATATTCACTCGGTACCCCAGCCAGCCTCGCGGTGACTGCCCCGCCAGAGCCAGGCCGGGGCCACAGCACTCCACGGGTTCCACCACGGGGCCAGGAGAAGGACGAGGAGGGTGCTGGGGCGAGGGCTCAGTGAGCAGCAGCGGGGCCCCACCACGTCCCCCCATAAGTCATGCCCAAGCACCCACATCCCACGGCACAGGCATCACCCCCGTCCTGCAGCCTTTGGAGCTGCTTCTGGGGCACCTCGGGGTGTGGGGCAGAGCTGGGCAGGGGCAGCGAGGGGGGCCAAGGGTGCAGGCAGGGCTGCAGCAGGAAGGTACGTGGCTGTTCAGTGCCTCAGTGGTGACTGATCAGGATGATGATGGTCATCTCCTGCTGTCCTAGACTTTTGGGCATATTTCTTGTGAACCTTATGGTTTGTTCCAGTTCTCTTCAGTCTCTGAGCACAGTGAGGGGCCTAGAAGATGACAGTCTCACCTGTAATCTGCTGTTGATTGTGGAGCCTGTAGGATGGAGTGATTTTGGGCAGCTCTGTAGGGATAGAACACAGTGGGGCAGTGGGGGACAGCAGGTGCACATCCCGTGCTGGGCAGGTGGCAACCCTGCATGTGCTGTTCTGCTGCTGCAAAGGGAAGCCTGCAGTTAATATTAATTAAACTCATATGGTCATCATGTTCAAATTAGCGACAGCTTAACTCAGAATATTACTGCACTGTGCATTCTCAGATGCTAAATAATAGGTTTGAGATGGGCTTTGCAGCCATTAAGGTGAGAGAATAGTTAAATTTTATACCCTATGTGCTTGTTCTTGGGGGCAGCATAACCCAGAGCAGGTGCCTGAGGACAGCCTGGCACTAACCAGGGCAGCAGCTGGCCCCAGGTAGTTGTGAGGGGAACATCCCCTGGTATCCTTTTCTCTGTCTCTGGGACTCTGCAGTGCGGGGGTGTTGTTCTTGGCCATCGTGGGTTGCTCTGGGTGATTTTATTGCCCATAGTGGAAGAACAAAGTCTGGACAAATGTGGTGTAGAGGATACAAAAAGAAGGGGCTTGTTTCTTTTCCAGAAACCCGTTTCGCTTCTTTTGGGAAATGCAAAGACCAAATCAGAAATGAAGTCTCAGAATGAGAAAAACTGCTTGATGGGAAAGCTAGAAGAAAAATATAATAAATCTCTCCTTGGATTGCTCTGGCAGCCCATGTGCTCCTAGAGGGCTGCATGCACCGAAGGGAGCTGTGAAATAAGGTATTGCCAAGGACAGGGATGATGTGTCCAGGGTTTTGCAAAATGATGGTTAAGGCTTTGCCCACCATAGGACAAACATGAGGATCCAAGCCCTGGTGAGGGTCACAGGTTTGCTGCTGAGGAGTTGAGTTTAACTGTGCTTTTTAAAAACATCGAATGAAAATGCTTTATGTGTTGTCTAAAGTTGGACCTAAATGTGTCTGATATGTTGTGAAAGTGCTAAAATATTAATGGCTTCTTGTGGTTAGGGAAATGTATTTTTATATTTTTAATTTTTTAATCAAAGGAATCACTTTTTATACACTGAAGCTCATGTTCTGTCCACAGTCCCTCTGCATCAGCAGTGCAGAGGGACCATATGGTCCTGTGTTAGATTTGATTCTCTGCTGATAGTGCAGGAATGAAGACCTGGCCAGCCAGGGGTTCCTCTGGTGTCAGTTTGTCTCCCTGGCTGAGAGGAGCATCCCTTGGGAATGCCTCAGGCACGGAATTGGCTGTTCCCACTGGAATAACTGTGCAGTGGGACATTGTATTTTATTCAGGCTTGATTCAAAGTGTGGGAAGCCTCATGGAGGAGGAAATTCTCTGTCCTTTCTGTTCTGCAAAACCAGAGTTTGCCAAGAGTGTGAGGCAGAAAAAGTGCTGAGATGCTCCTGAATCAGAATAACATCAGGTCATCATTTTGAAATTGGAATAACTCCCCACTATTGGAGGTGATGGGTGTGAACACATTGGGCAGTTTGGGGGTATCGGGGAGATGGGGGGTGTGATGTTCTGTGGCCTCAGTGTCACCCTCAGCTGTAGAGGGGTCTGCAGGGACTCCATATGCTCCTGCTCAGCTATAGATTGTCCGAAGTTTTAGGTGTGTGAGGGTCTTTATTCACAGGCACTGGAGGAGGACAAACTGCTTCAGAAAGTTGTTTGCTCTAACTGAAATGGCTGGAACACACACAGGCCTTCTCTGGAGATGGTGCTGTGTTAGAGGCTGGTGCAGCCATGCCTGGATGGAGAAGGAGTGTGTTGTGTTGTGTCTGTTGTTTCCTTGCTGCTTTCCCACTGTGCCCAGGCACGGCCTTACCATCAATACATGGTGCTCCACTCTGGTGCCGATGTGGCTTTATTTCTGCAGCGTGTCCCCACGTGTTTGCCAGCCATCCATGTGCCCATGCAGCCCTGCAGACAGGGAGGGGGAACTGGGAAGCACAGCCATGTATCCCATGCCTGGGAGAAAGGACACAGCTCCTGTGAACCCGTCACTCCAGCTGGAAAGGGTCTGGCACTGCCAGGACATGCTGCCTGCCCAAGGGCTTCTCTCGAGGTAGTCTCATCCCTTCCAGTGGCAGAGCTGCTAGAGGCTGGAGGTCTAATGCCAGGAGTGCAGGGACACTCCTGCCTCCCAGGGACCATGACAGGCATGCTGGGCACTGCTCTGGGAGCATCCTGGGCCAGTGGAGTGACACTGAGCCATGACAGGTGACAGTCCTGTGCAGCTGCATGTGCCCTCAAGAAGGTCCAGCAGGGCCCTGTTCGTGCTATGGCAAGACCGTGCCCAGAGCCACAGTGGGCACCTGGCACAGAGAGGTCACACTGCTTTCCTGGGAATGGCTTCAATCAGGAGTAATGGCCACTGCTGCTATCACGACTGTTTCTCTTCCGATCAACCAAGGGGAACCAGAGATTTGGTGATACTGGAGCCTCAGCCGTACCGGAGCCTCAGCGATACTGGAGCCTCAGTGGTACCAGAGTGTGAGCAGTACTGGAGCCTCGGTGGTACTGGAGCCTGAGCACCTCTCTGCACTTTGATCTCTCAGGAACATTCACCATCATGTTCCATGGTGCCATCACTCCCCTAAAGCTGCACTAACAGCAGCACCTGGTTGCACGATGTCTTCCCCTGGCAGTAATTTTATTGTTGCTCAAAGTTCTGGTTTAAAAGCAGCAAGCCATGGCTAGTCCATAGAGTCCTTACAGGAGAATGTGGATCCCCCGTTTTCCCTTTGCAAATGTGTCCCTGTGTGCCTGGCTGTGTGTCAGGGTGCTGGGCCTGGAGCAGAGCTGGTGCTGCTGGGTCAGTCCATACTGGGGTCAATTGCCCACCACAGCCCCTGGGTCCAGCCAGGGTTCTCCACAGGCCAAGTGCCGAGTCCTCTGCCAGTGGCTCTGTGGTGCTGCACCCCCCATGGCTGCTGAATTGTTGCAGGAGGCAGCAGACACCACTGAGGGGTCTGGCTGGTAGCAGTGTCAGCTACAGGCAGGCACATGGCAGCAGCACTGAGTGCCAGGAAAATCAGCTCTGAACAGGAACACTCGTGCCCTGTGCTGACTGTCGCTGGTCTGGAGTGTGGCTGAGATCTGGAGTGTGGCTGAAGCCTGGATTGTGGCTATGGTCTGGATTGTGGCTATGGTCTAGAGTGTGGCTGGGGTCTGGAGTGTGGCTATGGTCTGGAGTGTGGCTGGGGTCTGGATTGTGGCTATGGTCTGGATGTCGCTCTGATCTGGAGTGTGGCTGGGGTCTGGAGTGTGGCTATGGTCTGGATGTCGCTCTGATCTGGAGTGTGGCTGGGGTCTGGATTGTGGCTGTGGTCTGGATGTCGCTCTGATCTGGAGTGTGGCTGGGGTCTGGATTGTGGCTATGGTCTGGATGTCGCTCTGATCTGGAGTGTGGCTGGGGTCTGGAGTGTGGCTGGGGTCTGGCTGTCACAGCAGCACTGACCCCAGGGAACAGGAGCGTGCTGGTGTGTGAGGTGGCTGCAGTGTTGGTTACAGCACCTACACCCCGCACCAGTAATACAAGCCCAGCAAAAGGTGAATGTTATTGGTCCTGCTGACAGTGGACTTTTAATGCAATGATTTATTCATGAGAGCCAGTGTGAAGGCTGCTGCTGCAGAGAGGGAAGTTTGGGAAGGAAGGAAACTCAAAAGGGAAAGAGCAAACATGGCTGGCTGCAGACCCCACATTGGAAACTGTATGAAAATGGACAGAATAAGCTCCTGGCTTTGTAGTGCTGTATCACCTCAGGTCATTTCAATCACTGCACCTTTTAAGCATCCAACTCAGGAATCTGGTACATGAGTCCAGGCTGGTATGCCTAGCTGGGTCTGAGCTGGTTTGCCTCCTGCACTACCAGGTTGCTGCTCTGAAGGCACCCACCTTGCTGTGTGCAAGCTGTGCCATCTCCTCTGCAGGGGAAATACCCATTGGAAGTGGAAATGCAGAAAACCAGCCTGGGTTGGGGCCCAGACCCCTTGGTGGGCACACAGGGACCTCTGCCCAACCTGAGCCCAGGTTCCCCATGGCCAGTTTGTAGTCTGGGGACTGTAATGCAAGGGAAACCAAGGCTGAGTTTAACCGTGGTGCCTGGTTTGTATTTGCATATGGCAGCAGCAGCTCTGCACTCCAGAGGTAAGTGGAGCCATGCTGGGCCAGCAGAAGAGGCTGGCACAGTGGGACCAGGCTAGGTGGTGGCACAGCTGCCCTGAGGTCTGTCCTCATGCCGTGGGTTGATATGGGGGCTCAGAGCAGGACAGTGACACATGGCATGTCCTTGCTGCAGTGACCTTTCCTCGTGCATGCAAACCTCAGGAAAGCAAGTGTTGTGTGCGTGCCCACCTGCTGCTCTGCTCTGCTGTCCTCAGCTCTGTGTGAACTCCCTGGCACTGTGAGGAGTTGGGATCCCTGCTGTGGGCAACACCTTGGCTTCAGCGAGGGCAGGAGCAAATCTAGAAACTGGAAAAGTCTCCAGTTCTGGAACAATGAGCTTTGCTGGTTCTGTTGGGGATTTTGGGCATTGTTTTTTTAGTTGTATTTTCCCAGCAGCAGCAGCACTGTGCCAACACTCCTCACTGGTGCTGAAGCTGTTGGCTGAGCCGTGGGCTGGGGACACTGGATACCATTATCCCTGTCTCCCATTAGCCCAGTCTCCTGTTAGCCACCACAGTCCCCTGCCATGCCCCGGCCCCCGTGGTGCTGGTGGCACCCAGACAGTGGGTGCCAGGGCCAAGGACAGGCTCTGCTGTTGCTCCCTGCCCAGGCTGGCCCCGCAGCAGCTCCCGGGACCCTTGGTGTGAGGCCATGCTGCCATGCAGCAGCTCCTGGGACCGTCAGTGGGTGTCATGTCCAGACTGGCCCCGTGCCAGCTCCCAGGGCCGTCAGTGGGGGCCGTGCCTGAGTTGGCCCTGCAGCAGCTCCTGGGGCTGTCAGTGGTCCCACATCAGCGTGGCTGCAGCCACAGGAAGGGCTGATCCTGCTCCTCATCCCCTCACTGTCTCTGTTCTGTCTCTTTGCGCAGAAGCCGGGGCCTCTCCGCAGGACACCAGCCCTTCTTCGCTCCCTGAAAACGTTGCCACTGATGTTCTTACTCGTCAGAAAACAATACGGTTCCAACTCTTCAAGGATTGACGTGTCGCACTGCACTCTCACCCCACTGAAACCTTTACTTGAAGCTGCAGCTGAGGCCACATCGAGGTCAGCTGCCTCGATAAACTGTCTTCCCCCCTCACAGGTTGCCCATCTCCCATCTGCCACTTTAAGTCTAAAATACCTTTTTTTCTGGTGTCTAAGGTTTTTATAACTAAAAATTATGACAAAAAAAGCTGGTGGGAACCGCTGCAGACCCAGGCCATGTTCCATGGCTCCAGTGGTGAGATCACGAGCTGTAAACATGGTAGCTTCTGTCACCTGAACAAATAAATGTTTTACTACAACGGTGTGGGCATGTTGGTTGATCTGGCAAGTTGTTCCTGGCAGGCTGGTTCATCCAGAGAGGCTGGCAGTCAGTGTCTCTGGAGGACTCTCTGCTATCTGGGGGCATCCATGCCCATAGAAGGTCCCCAGGCTGCCCAAAGTCAGTGTCCACGGAGGGTCCCCGTGCCACGTAGGGTCCGTGCACCTGACCATGCTGTGTGGGGTCAGGCTGGGAACTGTGGCAGTCGATGGTGAGGGCTCCCTGTCTCTGAGTGGGAGCAGTGAGCTGTGCCCATCCCCAACCCCAGCTCATGGCTGCTGGTGCCACTGGCCCAGGAAGACCAGCTGGTTTGGGTGCTGATGCTGCAGAACTGCCCAGCATTGCCCCTTGGTGCTGGGTGATGGTACGGGCTTTGGACAGAGAGAGCCCTGTCTGTCCTTGGGAGAAAACTCTGGGGCACTGGGTTCTGCCCTGAAGAGCCCCCCTCCTCTGTGCCAGGTGGGGAGCCTGGGCCGTGCTGGCTGATGGCACCACAGGCTGCTTCAGTGCCATGTACCAGAAGTGCCATGGAACAGGCAAAGCACCAAGCACGGTGTGCCAGGAGCTTTGGTGCAATGTCAGCCCTAAGGGGACAGCTTGGGGCAGGGGGACAGCTGAGGACTGGCGTGGTATTGTCCTCTGTCATGCTGGCCTAGCCCCTTGGGCTATGCTGACAGCCCAGCGTGGCAGCAGGTCTCCCCATCTCGCCTTGCTCCTCAAAAAAGACTAAGGGGGTTTTTTAGTTTTTTTTTTTCTTTTTCTCCCTTTTCAGCATCCCATCTGGCTCACAGATATAATTAGAACTTCCTGAGAACCAAAGTGAATCAGCCAGGCTTAACACAACTTCAGGAGAACAGGTTACACCTACAGGGAGTGTGTTTTGTCAGCTGGACTGTCAGGAGCTGGGGCTGTCTGGAAGAGGCTCCCCCAGCTTGTGCTCCCTGTAGGGGTCTGGTCCCACCAGTGGCCCCTGTCCTGCTATGCTTATTCGGATTTCAGCCCAGGCAGCTGCCTGAGCAACTTCCCCATGTCTTGTCTGTACCAGCAGAGACAACAATATCTCCCCAGGACTTGGCAGCCCATGGAGGAGAGGCTGAGGTGAGCCAGGAGCCTCACCCGCTGGGTCTCCTCTCATACTGCAGAGCCAGGATTTACCCCAGGGTGTCAGCAAGGGCACCCCAAGCTTAGCATCCAGTACTTGTGAAAAATTCAGTGCTGGTCTGGCCCTATGGACCCCAGGACAGACAACCCAGTGCACAGAATGCCATGCTGAGTGGAGACTTCTAGGGGATAAACCATGGGATTTGTTCAGAAGTTGGACTCCTCACTCTTGTTCCCGTGAAGCCTGAGCAGGGATCCTTCTGGCTCTGCACACAGCCTGGATTTCCTGTGGATTATAGTAACAACACCTATTGCTCTTCCCTTGCCTTGCTGTGCAGTGCAACTGGGGTTTCAATTCTGGAAGAGGATGAGCCTCAAATAAATTACTTTTCAATAAAATGTTTACTGGACATTGAGTCCACAGACCCATCCCCCCTCTCACTGCAGTTCAGAGTGACTCCCCCCAAGAAGTTCAGGACAACTGGCCTTTCTCAGAGCAAGCAGGTGACACAGGTCTGTGAAACAGCCAGGCAGGGCAAATCTGTGACCCCGACATGTGAGGCGTGGAAATGGCTGAGGCTGCAGATTCCTTCTGGCATCCCACATTTGTCTCTGCTCCTGCCAAACCCCTTGTTACACCAACACGCTCCAAGCTCCTGCTGCACAGAGCGCATCTGCGCTCAGGATTTCATTCCACATTAACATCACCTTATTCTCTCATTCAATGGCTCCAATTTCAGGCTTTCGTGAACAGAGCAGAGGTGCTTTCCCCTTGCTGGTTCCTTTCTGTACTCTTTTAATTCATTGTCAAGGTAAGTTCCTGATAAGTGTCAGCTTGGTGTTAGTTGGAAATCCAGCTTTCAGGGGTGAAATCTGCTAAAGTTTGGAATCAGATTTGGGAAAAAAACCTGGAAGGTCTGTGGAGTAGAGTGAGCCATCTGGATGGTACCAGGAGTGTTCCTCTTGGTGGACCAGAGCTTCACTGCCTCGGATGGCTTTAGTGGTTTTCCATTCATAAAGAGTTTGGAGGAATATCATCAAAACAAGTAAAAGTGACTTGTTATAAGACCGAGAACTTAGATGCTTACAGAAGAATCATATAAGTCATCTCAACTGTAAATCTGAGGGGAACTCTGGTCCAGGAACAGCACTCCCTTAGTGCCTGGTTGGTGCTGGACCAGCATCCTGTGCCAGCCGGGGCCGTGGATGGGCTCGTTGCCCTCTGGAATATTTTGGGGTTTTCCTCAATAAATGGCCCCATGGGCCTGACCCCACTTGGGTGTCAGTGACTCACTACAGTGAGTGAGTGAATTCATATTGGAAATTGCTTTTCTTAATAGCTTGGCTAAGGTCAGGAAATGTGTCTCTAGGCACTGATGAGCTGGTGGCAGGCAGCCTGGCATGCTGCTCATGGGGTCTGTGGGGTGACCAAATGAGGGTGTGCGATGGCTTTTGTCTTGTGCTATTCCAGGGTATCCTCAGGTAGACAAGCCTGGACACTGCAGCCCACCAGCATTCCTCACTGCAGTATGCACTCAGCTCTTGCCGCCTGGCAAGGCACCATGGAGAGCTAGTAGGGAACTTTTAAACTAACCCTTGTTTTCACAGAAATACACAGATTTATCATGGTCTAGTTCTGGTTTTGTGGGTTTTGGCTTTTTCTTTTTTCAGTAGGGGAAAATTAATTGAAGAAAAACTTTTAGTTCAGAGACAAATGACACCCCAGAGCATCTTGAGGAGCATCACCCTGGGAAGCAGGAACTTCAAATGGGACTAGATTTGCAGTGGGGATGGGAATCTCCCTTTCCATGTTTGATGCAAAAGTCACTTGATATTGGCAGACACTGCTGACAACTTCCTTGGTCTTTTCATTTGGGTTTTTGGTTGGTTGGTTGTTTCGGGGATCTTTGTTTGCTTTTTATCTCCTGGAAATTATGAGAACACAGAAGCACCTGCAAGTGGCACATCCTGGATTTTCAGGACTGCCAGGTCCTGGGGCAGCATGGAGTTGGCTCCTCTGGGATGTTCCCAGCTGGGCAGAGGATGTGGTTGTGTGGGAGCTGTGTTTGCTGCAAGTTGGGATTTCCAGAGGCATTTTCATGGAGATCTGAAAAACAGAGACCCCAGCCAACGGTGAGGACCCTGCAGGGCACCGAGGGGGCTCAGGGGATGGCAAAGCTGCTCAGTTGGGCATATCCTGCTCAATGTGAAGGAGCACATCATGGGAGAGCTGGAATTGATCTTCCCAACAGCACAAGGAAGCTGCAGACACCCAGAAGATGCCTTCCTTGGAGAAGCCCCACCATGTGACCACAGGCTTGGGGTCAGGAATTCTCTGCTGTCAGAGTTTCTGGGGCTGCCAAGGACCTGCCCAGACAGAGGCAGGTGAGGGCACCCCCAGATATCCCTGGCAGAGACATGTGGTGAGTTTTGAGGCAAGTGGGACAAAACCTCCATCTTTGGTTTTGGGCCACCCTTTAAGGCACCGCAGTTTCCCATAGATTTTTTTCCATAAATTCACTTGTGTACACAGAATCAGGACTCAAATGGCTCAGCACTGGTACATGCCATTGGATCATGTTGTCACTCTCATAAAAGAGACCTTCCTTGGCTACCAGGCAGGAAAAGTTAGGTAAGATAAGTAAGATGTCACCATGCTGTTGTCATCTGCACAATGGTACAGCAATGCCTTTTTCCAGTTATACTGGAAATGATGTAGTCCTCTGGAATGACTTCAGGGTGCAATATGCACCACCACCTCTGTGCTCACGCTGCTGAAGGCAGTAATTACACAACTCTTAAACACTCATTCTTTTGAAGTGTCTATTATTCATCTTCGTTATTTAGGAGTGTTCATCCCTAAGGAATTGTCTGACCCTTAAAGTCCTAAAACCCTACAGAATTTTGAAGTAGGTGGAATCAAATCTGTGCCTGAGCTGGTGTCCTGTCACTGTCTCGGAGGACAGATCTGGGTAATTCACTTTTGGGGCTGAACCTTCCCAGAACAGTAGGAAGATGAACAGGTTGTTGTGCCTCAGTATTTTGTGCCAGAGCTCTGGATGAGGCACAGGAGAGGTAGGCCTCTGCTGCCTCTCCAGCTGCTGATGAAGTGGTTTGGACTGGAAGTGGCGAGAAGTCTCCCCTCTGGGAGTGGAGCTGGGAGGACAGTCTGTGGCACCTCTGTCCATGGAGATTTGTGAGAGCCAAGGGGGTACAGTCCTGAGTGACCTGATCCAAGCCCTGAGCAGGGACCAGGGCAGACACCCCTCAGGGTCCTGTTCCACCCAGGCAATTCTGTGTTTCTGGGATTCAACATGGAGCAAGGGAATGGGGAGTCACCCAAACCCCTGCAGAGGAGGGGACAGCACTGCCTTTGGGAGCTGAGCCCTGCCGGGGGAAACACAAGTGATTCTGGAGGGATCTTCCAGATACCAAATGTGCATGTCCTTTCTCTCCACGGGTTTCACACTACCTGTACCTTGTTTGAGGGTAATGGAACCTGGTGCCAGCCAAGGAGCTGTGCCAGCTGCAGCAGGAGAGATGAGGGTGATAGAAGCCAGCTGTCCCACCACAGAGCAGCCCGTCAATCACTGGTGTGAAACTGGCCCAGCGGGGGCTCAGAAGGGAATGGGGACATGAGGAGGGAGGAGGGGCTGCACCTGGTTTTCTGGGTGAAGCTTGGCCAGGAGTGGTGCCAGGGTGATCTCGTTGAGCCCATCCTCCCTGCAGGTGAGAGGCATTTGCCTGCTTTGCTGGGATGAAAAGGCAGGTTATAAGAAGGAAGAGACTCCATCCCTAAGCTTAGCCAGGATAGCCTCTCCTTTGGGGCAGATATTGATGGCCCTGCAGCAGTTCTGCCTGTGCCAGGGAGGGATGGCAGCCCAGAGGGTGGCTCTGTCATGGACAGGTGGGTGCTCACATGGAGGTGGTGCTGGTCTGGATGGGTGTGTGTGAACAGCCTCCAAGGGAACATTTCCCTCCTTGCAAGCATGTTCTTTGCTGTGCAGTTCACTGAAACCAGAGAAAAATTAAAATCAAGTACGTGTGCCCGGTGTTTTTGTTGTGTTGAAATCACTTACAGCAGGTGAGTGGGAGGCAAACGCTTAAAGAACATTGACTTTGTGGTTACACCAAAAGTCATTCTTGAAAGAAAAAAAAGAAAATGAGTTGTAGGTTTCTCAGAAGGTTTCTCACTGCAGCCCTGGGTTCAGGCTGATCCAGCAGTCCTGTCTCAGCAGGTTCCAAAAATTCTCCCAAGAGCAGAGGAGAGCAGGCAGCTGGGGGATACTTTGGCTCTCGGAGTGGTGGCAGTCCTGGTTGGATGCTCTGCAGTGCCAGGTCAGCATGGTGCTGGGGACCTTTTGGAGTCACAGTCATTAGGCAGTGACTGTGTCTGACACCACAACTAGAGTAGTCTCTAGTTAAAAATGGTGCTGCAGAGCACCACAGGAGCACCACTGTTTTAGAACATGCTGTGCTGTTGTTCCTTTTCTCATTCTGGATGGACTTCTGTCTGGAGCTCTGTGGAGTCAGTGCTGCCTCTTAAACAGGGCTGAAATTTATTTGTATATTTTTGCTGATGTCATAGATAAATGCAATGCACAAGTGTCTTTTCTGTCCCCATTACTCCCTCAAATTAACTAAGCAAATAACCAGTTGAGCTTGGCTGTGAGGGTGCCTGCTATGATTCAAAGTGATGCAGTGGGATACAAATTACAGAGAGCATCTTGACAAGCTGCAATAAACTGAGCTTAAAGAATTCCTGCAGTATAGGAGAGCTGGAGCTGGGATTCTGTTTCTCATTTGGAAGCAGAGGAAGGTTATGAATTGTGTGCTGACATAGTCAAAGGACCATGGTGTGCCCAGTCTGCAGCGGTGCAAGTGCCTGCCCCATGTCGGAATTCCCAGTGGCCTTGAGGTCTGTTCCTCTCTCCCTAAAGGAATACATGGCTTGAATAGGGCAGGAACAAGAAGCATCTCAGAGGGTTCATCTCAGGAAAGCTTACAAGGGCTGAATATTGGTTCTGGGGCTCCTTTTATAACACCATTAAACACTGGTGACAGTCAGCCTGTGACACTAGGACTTGTGGTCGCTGCATGGCTGGCTCCCAGCTCCCTGGCAGACCAAGCCCTAGGATAGTGCCCTCAATGCTTTATCCCTGTCCTTCCTCTTCTCAGATGGCTGGGATGGAGGGGGCCTTTGGAGAATCCAAACCCACACAGTTCCTTAAACAAAATCAAAAAGTTCAATACTGTTTTAAAAAGGAATGTAGTGGAGCTGAGCAGAGATTTGGAGAGGGCTGATGCTGCTTTGTTTTTGATTTTTGTTTGTTTGTTTTTTATTTGGACAGAGTAAGAATGTTTGTTTTTTGATGTGTGTGGGTTTTTGTTTTTGGTTGTTTTTTTTTTTTTGGTTGGTTGTTTTTTTTCTGCTGGATTCCATCTTTGCATGGTAACATAGTAAAACCTAGCCCTCCAGCCCTGTTCTGACCCAGGCAAACACCTTCTAGTTCCCAAACACATAGTGATGCTTTGAGGGATGAAAAAAAAAGAAGAGGGGAGGGGAACCCACCATGCTTATAGCTGATTTTTACACTAAATCTTCATTATCTTTATACCACCAGGGGGTTATGATAGCACCTGGTTTGTCAGCTGTGCACAGCTGAATGATCTGGGGCACAGCAAAGTGTGGAGAAACCAGGGATGGCCTGGCAGCATCAGCAGGAGGATGGAAGGTTGTGGTGGGTCTTAGTTCTTCCCTGGTGCCCTGCTGAGGTCCTGCCCAAGCAGTGCAGGGGATTCCATGGGGTGTCACAGGAAGGTTGGGGCCAGGCTGTGCTGAATTGCTGGAGCATCCCTAGACTGTGGCCCCAAGCAGATGCTTCTGTGAGTTGTGGTGCTTCCCTTTGCCAAGGGAGAGGGGCAGTGATGGGGTGACCATCCACACCCCCACCCAGATGCCCCCCATCATTTTGGGGCAGGGACCTCCTGCTGCCCCAACTGCACAACCCGGAGCAGGGAGCAGCTTCTCCCCCAGACCCTCCCCTCTAACAACTGCCATGAAATACCCGTGACTCCTCACATCAATCCCCTTCTCCCTGAGCTGTGCATACGTGTCTACTGCTGCTATAAAAACACTCAAGAGTTAATAGAGTGAGGGAGAGGAGCTGGTGTTTCCTTCTGCTTTCCCAAATTACCTTTACGGAGAGTGTAACTGTTTGATGTGAACAAAGAAATTGTCCTTAACAGCTCTTTTTCATCTCATCTCTTGAGTTTTTTTTTCCTTCTCTCAAAAAGATTTACTTTTCTCTATTTGGTATCCCTGCCTTTGCTTTAAATTTAGTCTTAGTGTCATTTGTTTTTACTGCTATTCAGAATCAATGAGGTGGTGAAAAAGGGAGATTTACATGGGAAAGTTTGTGTATTTTAGCAAGCCTACTTGGAGCTGTTCCCGGGACAATGGGCTTATTTCAAAATTGGGATGACCAGATCATTTGGTGTGGTGTGTTTTGGTTGGTTTGGTAGTTGTTCGGGTTTTTGGTTTTGTTTGTTTGGGTTTTTTTTGGGGGGTGGGGTGGTGTTTTTTGTTGTTTTTTTTTTTGTTTGTTTGTTTTTTTTTTTTGATTGTTTGGTTTGTTTTGGGGGGTTTGTTTTTGGCTTTGGGTTTTTTTTGGTTTTGTTTTGCTTTGGATGTTATTTTGGTTGGCTTCTTTTTGTTGTTCTGTTTGTTGTTGGGGTTTTTTTGTTTGTTTAGGGTTTTTTTTAAAGAGCCTGATTTTTTCCCAATCCATTTTCTGCCTGGAACCTCTTCAATTCTCATATGTTTCTCATTGTTCTCACTAATACCGAAGTAATTTCAAATACATTTTCCCCAACAAAATGTATTAAGAAAACAAATAACCTCTGAAATGCTTTTTTTGTGTGTGGGCTTTTTCATTCAGTGGTTCCACTAAGCCGTGTGAGGTGTTCCCCAGCTCCTGTCCTGGTGAGAGGAGACTCAAACTTGACAAGACTGGTGATGGGTGGGAGAGAATGAATACTCCAGGCACTGAATTTGTCACCTGCTCTGTCAGTGTCACGTGCAGTCTCTGAGGGTCCCTGCCATGGGAACTGGGAAGCTGGTACCTGAACATCAACAGCGAGCCCTGGGCACGGCATCCAGCCCTTCTGGGGAGAGCTGATTTTCCACGAGTTCTTCATTTTTGGGGAAGGCACTACTTTACTTCTAATGTCCTGATAAAGGGATGAAGCAAAGTCACTGCTGCTGGACCTGTAATGCTGCACAGCCTCACCTTTTTCTGCTACATCTGAGCCAAGAACTAAATCTCGTGCCTTAAGTTGCCACCTGGTCCCAGTGTCGGGGCAGGTGAGCGCAGAGGGAGCAGCTGGTGCACCTGGGGATGCAATGCCATGGGAATGGCAGCGCCTGGCTGAGCTGGGGCTGGGCTATCGACTGGCCTGAGGCCTCACGTGGGCTTGGATCAAATGTTCTTCTGGACTGCAAACGGATTGTGATGGATCACTTCAATATTTTACTTTTAGTTCTGCTCAGACACTTCGGGCAGTCCTGCTGCCTGTTACAGATATTTTGCTGTAAAACGCTGAAAATGCTGCGTCCTTGACTATTTGCCCATAAACTTGGACTAAAGAAGTTTCCTGACCTTGAAAGGGTGAAAAAAACCAGAGGCAGACAAATGCATTCATGTAATGTTTGAGAAAGTCATAAATCCAAGCTGGAATGAGAAGTAATTTAGTCATCCCTTTGGAGTTCTTTTCCATAAAAAAGTATGTAGTGAATACCAAATTTGCATCCAGTTGCTTTGATATCGATGGTACAAGACAGTATGAATTTCTTAAAAGATAGAATTTGAATTTATCCCCTCTGCCTGCATTTGTGGATAGCCCAGAGCCACACTGGCAGCTGCAGCTGGGATTGGAGAGGGTCCTCCAGGCAGCGATAAAGGCTTTGCTTGGGATATGACAGGCTGCTTTACAGGAGTGTGTTTTTGAAATGCTGCTGCCAAAATTGCTAGACCAAAAACTACAGGTATGTTGTATTTGGAAGGTTCTAAACCAAAGCAAACTCTTAATTCTTCCAACAATGAGCTGAGGTGGAAGATACAACCCTGGAGTGCCCTGGGAGAAAGCATCTGAGCTCCTGCTCTCATCCAACAACGCTCAGCTGGTGGTTTAATTGTTACCTCCCATTAACGGTGGATAAATCCCCGAGGGTTCCCTGAGGGCAGGGAGCTGGCTGGTGCCTGCCCTGCTGCCAGGCCAGGGATGTCCTTGTTCTCCTGCGCTGGGTGGCTGCGGAGGGAGGGGATGAGCAGCCCGGAGCCCGGTACAGCTGTCCCTGTCCCTGCTCCCCACTGAGGAGCAGATTCTCGGGCAGCTGGACGGCGCCTGCCTTCACACCAGCTGCGCTCGGCAGCGTCCTGTGGGGACAGTGGCACATGCAGGTCACTCTCCTGCTTCCAGCAAGAATCAGGATGGTGATGGGGATCGTGGCTCTGGGCCAGCCGGGACCTCTGGCCGTCGCTTCCTGGGTGCCTCCTCCTCCCCTGAGCATCTTCCCCGGTATTTCATAATGACTCGGCTGTTCTTGACATTTTCCCTCACCGATTAGCCAGCCAACAGCGCTTTAGCTTTAATTCTGCCATTGTTCAGAGAGCGCTGTGGGCTCCGTGTCGATCAGGGGGTCTCACCCCAGTGTTGGCTCTGAGCTGGGGGCAGTGGTTTGTACTGGGACAGCAGCTGACACCCCTGTGCATGGGCAGAACAAACCTCTGCTGCCAGAGTTTGGTTTGGCTGCAGTTTAACTTTCCTCGTTAGCATAAGCAAGGAACTCCCGACAGGTCTCTGCTGGGTGGTGCGACCCTCCCGGTTAACACGAGTGTGCCGTGGAGAGTGTGGGTGCAGGAGGGGCCAGAACTCACTTTCCTGTCACCACTGGGAGCTCCTCCTTCCAGAAACACCGGGGAGTTCACCTAAAGAGGTTTTAGCTGTATTTTTAATGAACTTTTAAATAATGATTAGCTAATTTGGAGTGTGTTAGTGCTGCTATAACAGGACTAATAATAACTACTGCTCATATTTCGATGAGGCTGGTGAAACGTTAATGGGAGCAGCAGCAAATCCAGGCCCTCAGACTGTCCTGCCTCTGCCCCTGCCACGACTCAGAGTGGAAGAAATGAAGTAGATACACTTTTATGGCAGGCCATAACACTCCCTCTGAGGTATCTTGGTTTTCACTGGATGTTTCCAGCTAATTGTCCTTGAGCCCATTATTGAGAAAACTGCCTGCTGTTATTTGAAATGATGCAGATTTTTATGCAGGGAAAGTCACTGTTCAGTGGAGATACCCTGCCAGACATCCTTGTTGCTGGTCCAGGGTTGGATATCTTGGCATCCTTCCATTGTTTCTGCTAATGAAGGCAGGAATTATTGCTACTCTGTCATCTGCTGGAATGGGGCTTGTCTTCTGATCCCTCTTGGTGGAAAACTAACTCCATATGGTCCTGTGGGAAGCCACTCCATAGCGGGTATTATCCAGCTGTGTGGTCCCAGAATCCTTTGGAAGGGTAATTCTCTTCAGTCAACAGAAGCTTTTATTCATAACACCCATGCCATTCCCTGAAATATTTTACAAATATATGAAAGTGATTGTAATTATAAACACACATGGAATTAACAAACAAAAGTGCAATTTGCAGAGGCCAGTGAGGCACCTGCAGAGATGCCTTTTTTTTTTCTTCTTGTTAGTATTTCAGTGAAGAAAGGATTTAAAATGCAGCACATTTTAAGGGTATGAATAATCATTGTTGCTATCTGATTTACATTAATTTATGTAAAGGATAAGAGCTTAGGAAAGTCATTTGTCATTTAAGAGTGTTTTAATCTGGTTCTGTGGAAGGTCTTTTGATAGAAGAACAGATGCAAAGCAGAGAACATGTAAGGAGCAGACACAGCCACTGAACTGATGTTTTGGAAATCCTTTAAAACTTTCCACTCCTATTGATGTAAAACCCATGATCAGACTGCACCAGATGACATGGATTGGTGTCATCTGTTTCTGTTGGGAGCACAAGGGAGACACAGAGAAACAGCAGAGTTCTGGTCCTAAGGATAAGGAGAGTTAATGGTATGGTCTGTGGGAACTTGTGTTTGCCCTGCTCTGGGTGTGCTGGTGGGGCTGTTTGCATGGAGTGACTATTGAATAGTCTGGACAGGGTAAAACCAAAGGGGCAGAAAATGCAGCTCCCTGGCTGTGACAAGACCCTGCCTAAGGGTTGGTGTGGGGTGTTGCTGGTACCTTGCAGGTCTCACCTCTGAACCAAAATGAACTTTGCCTCAGCCTCAGGTACCTGCATCCGCCTTGGCTCACTGACAAAGCAGAGCACTGGCCCAGCCTGGGTAAATTGACATCCCAGAGTGGGCAAAATGCTGGTCTTTTTGGAAACATCTCTCTGCCTGCAGAGCATAACCTGACACTTCTCAGCCGATTCAGTCTGTGCTCAGGAGCAGAGACAGCCTCTGGCCTCCATCCTCCCAGAGCAGGCCTGTTCCTCTCCAGAAATGGTCCTTGTCCTGACATGCAAACACCTATTTTGCAGAAACTGACAATGAATTTTGCAGTTTGGTTTAAAGAGCAATCACTAACTTGGCCCCATTTGATTCGGATGCCTGGTGTCACTTTAGTACATCCTGTGCCAGCGTCTTGTTGCTGTTACTATGAGGAAAAGTGTTTTCCTCTCTCTTGGAAAAGCCTACAGATGAAATGGTCACCATAATGGCACAGGGGATCAGCCATCCTGCCCAGGCAGACAAACTGCAGCATTTCTGGAAAATTAACTGATTTACTGGGATTTGGGCACAGGATATAGCATGGGTGGGGAGGGAAATCTCTGCTGAGCCTCTGTGAACCTGTCCCAGAGAAAGGATAGGTTCTCTCTTGCCACAGAGAAAGGGCCTCTGACTCAGCTCATTGGGCTCTGTGAGGGTCCTGTAGGTGGTGAGAGGGTGGCTGTGAAACACACCAATGTCACCAGCACTGCCCAACTGGATTTATCTCCACCTGGAGATCTCTCTCACTGGTCTGGCCCTGCCAGCAACTCCTCCAAGAGATGATGGTGAGGAAAAGTGTCCTGGCACAGAAAGTAGCTTTGCAGGTTGTTTGCACAGCGATGCTGGATTTGAGTTCCTGTGTGAGGCAGGTCAGGAGAGAGCAGTGCCTTGCTCACTCCAAAATGATGCCCTGTGCTTGTATGGGAGTTTATAAGTCCCTTCTCACTCTCCCTCTGGGAAGCTGACTGCTGAGGCTGGAGAGGGCCCGGCCCAGGCAGGATCAAGGGCATTCCTGAAACAAAGCAGTGAGCTGCCAGGCTGCAAGCTCAGCGTATGTGAAAATAAATCAATACCCCACCTGAGCTCGGTGGGGCAAGGCTGTTTCTGTCCATGCAGATGGGAAGAGAATGGCGCTGGAAGGCAGAAATAAATGGTCTATGGGATCTCCTGTCAGTGTCCAGAGCAGATGGTGTCTGCCAACCTTTTCCTCTAGGTCAGTCAGTGCATTTACTTCTGCATAGGCAGAGAGGTGCTTCTGCTCCTCCTTTAGACCGTGTGAGGAAAAGGGGAGGGAGCACTGCCCACTTGCTGAGGTCCTCAGCCTGGCGACACCAGTCTTTCCTCCTTCAAAGCCTGCACTTCATCCCCCTGCTGTGAATTCTAAACCACAGGAACCTTTTGTTGGATGGGGTTTGCATAGGAGGTTGGTAATTCCTGCTGTGGGAATAATGCTCTCCTGTTTGCACAGCAGCACAATAGGCTCCAAACCTGCCGTTTAAACTGGATCATCTCTTTCCCCGACTAGAGGGGAAAATCTCTGCTGAGTTTGAAGACACAGAGTGCTGATCAAAAGATACTGTCCCACTTCAGAGGATTTGTTTGATCCTTTTCTAAGTGGCTTAGTCTCCTTTACACTGAATATACAAAATCTTTACTTATATCCAATTAAGATTTTTTCTAGGTCTGGGTGACACTTCACCCCCTGTTCAAAGGCTCCTCTCCCTGCTGCAGGAGAGCTTGAGCTGGAGCTCAGAGGTGCAGGGAGGGGGGGAAGTGCCTTGCTTGTTTTCCCCGTCAATTTGACAATTGAACAACGTGTTTCACAGAGCCATGCACACAAAATAATTGGCTAGACTACACTTTTCTGAGTAAGGACCTGGAAATCAGTGGGGGAGAGATGCTGAGCGTGCTGGGGAGTTACTGCAGGTGAGTTGTGAGCCCCAGTGGAGCCATGCTGGGACCTGTGGGCTTTCCCTGTCAGCTGCCAGGGCCAAACAGGGTGTGAGGAGTCTGGGGAATTGTTTTGTCAGGGCCTCCCATGCCGTCCTGTCCCCTGTCCCCTCACCCTCTGCAGAGGGCTGATGCTGCTGGGCTGTCCCCACAGAGCCCTCATGTTTGGGTGCCACTGCACAGGGCTGGTCCCACATCCTTGTTGGACCACTTGGCCAGGGAATTGGGTGCACTAACATGTTAGAAGGAGACTTGAGAGATATTTATTTCCCATGAGTAGTTCCCCAATGTCCAAGTGACACAAAACCTGTCTGAGCTTCCTTTTCCCTCTGTGGCCCCTGCAGACCACAAGCCATGGGAGCAGTGAGCTGAGCTCTCTCTTGTGTCTCCAGTGGTTTCCTTTTGTGTGGTTTGTCAATTATATTTTAGTGAGGCCTTCGAAGGCATTTTGTTTGCATAGGTGTCACTGAAGATTAAGTTCAGCCTATGAAGTCTATTATTTGGAACTTGTGCTTCCCCTATTCCCAGGAAGAGACTTGGCTCAGTTGACAGAGCCTTGGAGAGGTTTGCAGAACTGGCAGCCAGAAATACAAACAGCTTTTAACAGCTCTTTTAATCCAGCAGAAATAAAGTCTAGCAAAAGCCAGTCAGTGAGAGCTAAAACTCGAGAAACTCAGGCAGGATGGCACACGCAGAACTGTCTGCCTGTGGTGTTATTCCTGTGGGGTTCAGAGCTGTTGGGGCTCAAATTTAAGGACACGGTTTAGTGATGAAGATGGTGGTGCTGGGTTGATGGTTGGACTTGGTGATCTTGGAGGCCTTTTTCCAACCTTAACAGTTCTGTGAGTCTATGAAATGTCAGTAGAGGAATCTGTGCCTCAACTTTTCATTGTTTCCCTCTTTCCTTGGGTGTAGTGATCAATGACATTAATACTGGCAATCCCCTTTGAACAGTGCCTGAGAAGTGCAGCAGGACGAATTGTTCAGTCGACTGGCAAACATTTCTGTGTGACGAATTATGTGGGAAATCTGAACTCTAGGGCTTTAGGAAAGCTCCTGTCCTGCTGGATGGACAGGAGACACTGGGTGTGTGGCGAGGTGTCCATGCCAAAGACAGCTTCAGTGTAATGAGGCACCACCCCTTCCTCCCTCTGTGTAGCAGTTTGTCCAGGAGGCGCAATTCTCCTGCTGATCCCAGCAGTGAAATGGGTTTTTCCTTGGAAGCAGTTGGAGCACGACTTGGTTGCTATCCCTGTGGAACAGCATCTTGCTGGAGGCTTTTGCAGCCCCTCACAGCCCTGATACTGGTGTGTTTTCTCCTCTGATGGTCTCTCATGGCAGCTTTGCTGGCAGCTCCTGTCAGCAGTGTCCAGAGATGTGTCACTGCTCCAAACCCCACCCTGGGCAGGGGGACCAGGCTATAACCAAATGGACTGCTGACATGTCCTTAGGTGTTGATTTTTCTTGGAGTCTTCAGTGTTTTACATATGAAAGTTGTAGAGATCATTGATATCCTCACCATTCTCTGAGGAGGTGATGGCTCCTTGTTTCTTTGTGGAAATGAAGCCAGTGGAGCAAGGACTGAGCTGCTGGCTGGAATCACAGCTGTGTGGGAAACACCACCCAAGCCCATGCTGAGGAGCCTCAGCTCTGCTGGATATTGGCCTGTGTGAGTTGGGAGCTTTGTTTGCTTTTCAGTGCATGGCCGGAGACAGAGAACCAGATTTGTGAAACAGAGGCTGACTGTTTTTTTCAGATTACAGAATCATGAGCAGGGACACCTTCCACTAGCCCAGCTTGCTCCAAGCTGTGTCCAACCTGGCCTTGAACACTTCCCAGGGATGGGGCGGCCACAGCTTCTCTGAGCAATCTGTGCCAGGGTCTTACTACCCTCACAGTGAAGAATTCCTTCCTTATTTTCAATCTAAATCTTCCCTGTCACTGCTTGTCCTTGCAAAACATCCCTCTTCAGCCTTTCTGGAGAGGTTTTCCTGTTAGAGCTTTTGGGCCAATCCTGCAGTCCCAGCAGTGCCGATGGGACTGTTCCAGTTTGAACTGGCATTTCATGGCGTTGAATTCTTGTTTTCCAAGGCTGCTGGTGGTGCGGCTGCTCTCAGGTATCACCTTCTCAGTAGTGCAGAGGTTAAGTGTACATTGACAACCACTTTCCTTGGGCACTCACTCCAGCGTCACCTCTGGAGGAGATTTTAAAAGAACTGGCTTTTCTGCAATGTGACCTTTTCAGCTGTGAAATTACCAAAGCAACAGAGCTCTCATCACACTTCCTTCTAAGACTTATTCTTTCTGCTAGTAAAATAACCTGAGTAAGTTTTTGCTTTCTGTGTTAAATTAAATTACTGCAAGGAGCTTCCTGGTTCCCTGCAGATTGTGCTCTGTCAGCCTGATGGATCTGCATGTGTCATCAGTATCTGCCCCTGGACCTGCACATCCCCTTGGGCTGCCCTTCCCACGGCAGCCGTCGCCGTGGGGTGTTGTGGCAGTGGCGCAGCCAGAGCTCGCAGGTGCTGAGGCTGCTGAGCTGGGGGAGCTCACATTAGTTGCCTGTGGCTTATTTGTGGTACCTCATGAGGCAGTTGTATTTTATTTTTTTCCCCCTACAGGAAATCTGTGATGAAACAGCATATTCTCATGGCTGTTGGATTGAAATGTGCTTTACCTTGAGCTCATTTTTTGGCTGTTCATTTTGTACCTCTGAGAAGTCCCTACCTGACACAACACCAGTGCTGCTCAGAGAGGCAGAGGTGATGCTCTCTCTGTCTTTCATCTAGTCTTTTTTAATTTTGGGTGTGTTTGGTTTTCTCTTTAGTCAATGAAATTGAGTGGTGCCTGGCTTTGGGAGAGCTGATGTGATGGAATTTCTGCTGTCAGCCAAGTGTGTGCTCTCAGTGGCTCCTGAAGCAGTGGGGGAACGCAGTTCATCCACAGCATCTTTTTCTCACCCTGGGTACCATTAGCTACTCTCACTTCTCCATCTCCCAGGGCAGCCTGGACCCTGCTGAGTTCTCCAAGCAGTCAGTTTCCCTGGACTCCATAGATTTTCTGCCTTTTCTTCTTCCCTGTGTGTGGCTTGCAGTCCAAGTCCAGCCAGCTGCAATCCTGGATTTGTTATCCCAGAGCTCTGCAGCCCATCCCTGCTCCTCCCTGGCTGCTGCTCAAGACTTCCATTTCCCCTTTCCAGTGCTTGTCCACAACCCTATGCCTCATGCAGAATTTTCTTGGGCATTTCCCCATTCACAAAGCCTTGAAAGCAAACTTGGGTGACTTGTGAGTGTGCAAGAAATGTCTTTATTGGGCCATAAAGCAGTGAGGTGGCTTGTGCTGCGGCAGCCAGGTCACAGGGCAGTGCTGGGATGGGCTGGTGCTGCAGATCCTGTCCCTGCAGGCAGCCACAGCTGGGAATTGCTGCCAGGGCTGAATTGATGTGCTGGATTGTGCTTCCCCATGCTGCTGTGGGGTGGCTTTTCATAGAATCATGATTTGGTTTGAAAGTGACTTTACAGATCATCTTGTCCCACCCACTGCCATGGTCAGGGACACTTTCCACTAAACCAAGTTGCTTCAAGGCCATCCAACCTGGCTTTGGACACTTCCAGGGATGGGGCAGCCACAGCTCCTCTGGGGAACTTGTGCCAGGGCCTCAACAGCCTCCCTGCCAAGAATTCCTTTCCAGTATCCCATCTAACCCAGCCCTCTGGGCTTCCCTTACCAAGGTGCCCTTTGTCCCCTGTTGCTTTGATGTTGGGCTGTGACCTGTTCTTCCCTGTTATCCTTTTGCTGTAGCTCTGGAGATAATTAACACTTCTTTGGAAAGCAGAGGCTTCTTGAAATGTTCACCATCTGGTCCCACTTACCACATTAATCATAGTCCAAGGAACAAACTAGTTTCAACTTGAGGTTTCCTGAGTAACTGGATTTCTCTGTTTCAGATGCTATTATTGATAAGTCTGAAGTTTTGCAAGATACCTTATGTTCCTGTCATTGCTTGAATGAAAGAAAGATAATAAAAATAGTCCAAAATGCCCAAATCTGAAAACAAAGTTTGGACTCTTATGATTTTGCAGCAAAGCTTGGGAAACAGCATTTCTAACAGTATTACAGTTTAAACTTTCATGACCCAAACTGAAAAACATACCTCTGGCAATATTTTAATATTGATAGGCAAAATTGTGATTCATCAACATCAAACTGTTTAATTCATTAGCCAACAACTTCTAGGCAGTGTGGGAATACATTTAAAAGAGAATAAGATGAGACCACGTATTAATTATGCAGTCATTGCACAAATTGATAATTATGTGTCACAAAGAGCTCTGTGTGCATTAACGCTTTAGAACCCGTTTTCTGTGCTGATTTTTAAGTTCTTTTGAGGTACATTGATATGTTATATTTTTAAATCATTTTTTCTCAAAAACGGTAGTCAGAGCCAAATGTGAAGGACTGACGTAGCTAATCTATGGTTTTGATGGAGGTAAAGTTTTGAAGTTCTCTGACTCCCATATGTGTGTGATTCTCATGCATAATAACTGATGTGGATCGACAATAACAGTTTTGTGCTGCAAAATACTTTCACTGCCTTGTTTAATTTTTGCCTTGATGATGTGGACATATTACTCCTTGTGTCTCTATCCTCAGGGGAATGCTGCACTCTGAAAGTCAGATAGAGGGACAGTAGCAGCTGGGAACGTGAAAGAGGGTGGGAGGCACGTGCTGGAGAGGGCTGGGATACCCCGGATAGGAAATGCACCATCACGCCTTGAGCTCTGGGATCATGTGTAGGTGTTGCTTTAGTTCATCACCTTTGAATGGGGCCACTTGAAGTGAACACCTCAGACCTTTCCAGGACCTGTACAGGAGCTGTGTGCTGTCTCAGAGCTGGGCTGCCCAGGCTCTGCTTCTGCCAGCGATATGTGGGCTCAGGCTGGGGCTTGTCTGGTGCTGGGGCTTGTTCAACATGCTTCTTTGGATGTTGGACAAGCGAATCCGTTGGCAGTCACACTAGTAGAGAGGTTTCTGCAGAACCTGCCACAGCCAAGTACTGCACAGAGTGATTGAATGGTTGAGTTGAAAGGGACCTTAATGCTCATCCAGTCCCATCCCCTGCCATGGGCAAGGACAACTTCCACTAGCCCAGGTTGCTCCAAGCCCCATCCAGCCTGGTCTGGGACACTCCCAGGGATCCAAGGGCAGCCACAGCTTCTCTGGGCACCCTGTGCCAGGGCCTGCCCACCCTCCCAGCCAAGAATCCCTTCCCAATATCCCATCCAGCCCTGCCATCTGGCACTGGGAAGCCATTCCCCCTTGTCCTGCCTGACCCCTCTCCCTGCCCATGGGGGGACACTGGCTGTGGAACCCCCACGCTGAGCTTCCCTTGCTCTGAGCAGTGCAGGGCAGTCTGTGGGTAAACAGGCTGTGCTGAGAAGAGCTAACATCCAGCCATTGTAGGGAATGGGAAAAGCCACACATTTCAGTGGGCTCTCTTGCTTCCAACTCTCAATGCTCAGAGGAGGGGAGCACCTGCCAGCCTGAGTGCACAGATGGGATTATCCAGAGAGGAAGCCCACAGACCTGCTGTCCGTGACCCTGAGACAGAGGCCTGTTTTCCCAAGAAGGAGCCAGATATGGCAAAACAACTTGAAATGGTGGGGAAATGCTGTCTGTCCCCAAGGCAGAAGCTGGAGTTTTGTCTCTGCCATATTGCTGATGTTTAATGTTTAATTGCTCTGCAATGTGGCAAACTATGAAAAAAATCTAAATTTGTTCTGAAGACATGAAAGCTGCTGAAAGTTCTCAAAGCTGGAGCTTGAGCTGGAAGCCAGAATGAGCCATGTGAGAGCCTGAGCTAAGACAGGCACTTCCCAGGATGCATGGAAAGGGGCTGGAGGACTCCAGAGGTAGAAGCTTCTGGGAGCAGAACCCTCCTTAGGCTGGAGAGACACACCAGGGCCAGAGCCCTCAGCCTGACTGAGAGGTCTGGAGGGAAAGCTGAGCCCCAAAAAGCCCATGGATCTCTCACCTCACACCGTCATCCCCTTAAAGAGCCTCTCAGCATGGTGGCCAGCCTGAGAGATGCCAGCCCAGTACCTTGAAGACCAAAGATCTCCAGTTCCACCCTGCCTTGCCTGTGACATATTGGCTTAGGTGAGATTTCAATTGGAGCCAAATGTTACACACATTTTGCTGGAGCAATTTCTTCAAGAATGTTTTCCTAAATTAGGGATGATGGTGATAATGCTTCTACTTCTTGGCTCTTGCCTACTACTGGCTGAGATTTCATCTGCTAAGAACTGTGTTTCTAAAAACTCTCAATCTGCTTTTGCAGCTACTTCACATGGTATGTGAAAACACTTTTAACAACACTGCAGTCAGGAGCTTTGGTATTTCCATGGTGTAATTGATTTTGCATGTTAAGTAATTGCGTTTCTGCTCCTTGACAGAAACGTGCAATTTTATTAACAGGTTCTTTTTTCTTCAGATGATATTTTAGGTGAGTTTTATGTTTTTGAACCTACAGTGCAACTACTAGAAGACATCTTTTCCTGCCAAATTCCCAAGGATGTGGGCAGGGATGCCCTGAGGGTGCCCCCAGTCTCTGGAATATTCTGGTTACATTTGTTGTTCTGCAGGCTGCTGTGTGGTTTCTACAAATACTTTTTGTAAACTCATTCCTTAAATGTTTCCAGTAAAGGGATGAAAACATTTGCAAATGCCAGATCTAATAATTTGTTTTTCAGTTAATGAAGATGTTTCATTTCCTTCATCAGGCAGGAAATTCAGGGAGAATTTCTTCCTGGAAAGGGTGGTCAGGCATGGATGGGACTGCGCAGGGAGGTTTGGAGTCCCCATCCCTGGAGGTGTCCAAAGAGTGACTGGACATTGCACTCAGTGCTCTGGGCTGGGTGGGAAGGTGAGGATCAGGCACAGGTTGGACTCAGTGCTTTTGGTGTTCTTTTCCAACCTCATTGATTCTGTGTTAAAACACATTGATTTGTAAAGTTTTAACCACAAAAGTATCCCTGTGCAGATGTCGTGGAAAAACCCAGCTGGCTCTGACCTGAATGCCTGTGCGTGACTGTGAAGTGGTCAGGGCCACAGCCTGCACTTTTTTCACTTTTTCTGTTCCTTTATTTATTCCAAGATATTTAGATTTATTTTCAATAGATTTCAGAGCATTTCTTATCAGTGTGTTACTAGAAGCTAGGGCTGGGGTATTGTAGCCTGTTATGCAGAGCACACATGGAGTCCTTTGCTGTGGTTAGCTCCTGCTCGCTCCCCTCTGCTCCGTCAATCCCTGGGGACGTACCTTGGGCAGGTGTCAGCTCTGCACTTCTAGTCAGGTGGGAACGTGCTCCATACCACCAAGGACTGTTCATGTCTTCCCCGAGTCAGGGAATGGAGGCTGTCTGTGGCAAGGCCCAGAAACACAGTTTTCAAAGGCACTTGGGCCCTAAGAAAAGCCAATTTTGTTATACCAGGAAGAATCACAAGAGTGACCCAAAGAAACAGAGCAATGGCAGAGGAGGAATCCTGTGACACACACCTCTGACTCCTGCCCCCAGGCCAGTGGCCACGGCCTCGAGAGGCTTTTGCTGGGACAACCCAGGCAGAACAATCATCTTTTTTGCTTGGAAAGGATAAAACCAAATCAACTCATGTCTGTAACTTGCTGGCATGAGGGAGGAAAATGATGGGCACTGGTACTTAGCCTGTGATTCTCCAGACGATGTGTAGATGGTTTGTGTAATTTTAGATGTCCTGGCAATTGGTAGTGATTCATACCAGCTCTGCTGCTGCCTTCCCATCAACACAGCTCCCCTGCAGCCATCATTTCTACCCTCTCCATCCCATCAGCAGACCCTCACCATGAGCCCATGGCCACTTGGATATGTGCTTGAGTTGAACTCAATGAAACCTGGTCTTGCTGGGGTTAAAGAAGAAGAAAGACTCAGAATTTGGGGTGAAGGACCCCATATGCTACTGCATTCCTGGCAAGGTCAGAAGCAGCCAGGTATGTCTTTGTCCACTTGGCAACCTCTGCAGGAGTCCAGAGTGGGGAAAAAGAGATGGCACTGGCAACGCTTGTCTGAGCTCAGAGGACAGGCTGAACTGGCTCTGGGTTGGTCATGGCTCAGGAGATGGACACACGAAAGGTGGGCAGAGCACATTACATGGAGAAACAGAGCAGGGAAGAGGCAAAGGTTAATGGGTGCTATTAAGTGTCCCTGACCTTTGTTTGCAGCTGGACTTGTTGCTCCTCTGCAGCCTCTGTGCTATTTGTTGTTTTCTTGACCTTTTTCCTTCCCCTTGGTTGTTTTTTCACAGCCGTTTGCAGAGGCAGAGGTCTCCGTGGGGCAGGGGGAGCAGGACAGGGTTTGTGAGGCTCTCCCCACCACCACCTCACCTCTACACTGATGTCACAGTGAGGGTTGGCTCAGCAGGGCCAGGCTCCACACGGCCTCAGCCCGCGGTACCTGCAGGGATTGGAAGGAGCAGGGCATGGAGGGGGTACCCCTGTGCAGAGCTGGGGGCTGCGAGGCCACCGTGGCCTCCCCCTCACCCCACATCATCCCCGCCCCACTGCCTGGCCAGCGCTGGACTCCAGCCCTGGGGCTCCCGAAATGCTGAGAGGGAAGTGGAGGATTGCTGGGGGCAGGTGGGAACTGTGCAGACACTGCACTGGGCACATGATGAGGTTCTGCTGCTCTGTGATGAGCAGCATCATGTAATGTGGTAAGAGCCAGGGCACTTCCTTGGGGAAATCGTGGCGTGCCAGGAGTATCGAGTTGGCTCCATGGGGACTGGGATCTGTGGATACTACTGGTGTGGTGGCTGAGCCTGCTCCTCCCGTTTTGGGATGCACAAATTGTTGAAGTAAAGCAATGTCTTAATTCAGAACCATTTGGGATAAAATGATAATGATTTCAGCAATGAGTTGTTTAACTCCATCAAATGCACAGCAAAGCATCAATGTAGCATGTCATGGCTCTTGTGGGGTGCTGGGAGGAGACAGACTCTGCTTTGACTGGGTGAGAGCAGAAAACACCTGCTAAAGAGGCCATAAAATTAAAGAACCTGGGGGACAGCTTTGCAGGGTTGTCCTAGCTGGGGGGGAAGGGGCTCCTCTCAATCCATTTCCTCTCCTCTAGGAGATTTAAAGTTCTCTGTCTAAACCATGTCTTTTTCCAGCTGTCACTTGCATAAAACCTAACCACTAGTCTATTTTTAGTGATGTTGGGATGCTCATCTTGGAGGGGAGGTGGAGGCAGTCTGACAGCTCTGGCTGAGCAGGGATCCCATTGCAGATGAGGTGTTTGGGTTTCCCACACACAACCGAACCTTCACCTTCCTCCAGAGAAAATGTTTTTTCACTCATCTTCTTCAGGGAGGAAGAATTGAGCTTGTTCATAGCTGCTGCAAGAAGCTTCATTGTCTGTTTGGTGTGGTAACACTGGGTTTCTCTTGACGTGAAAGTCATTGGCCCACGTTTACAAAGCAGGAGAGAGATGTGGTTCCAGAATATTATTTGTTTCTGCTGCAAATGAAGACAAGTTGCTCAGGCTGAGACAGCAGCAGAATTCATCTGCAGGTGTGTGTAGGCAGTTTGGACAGGGGGCACTTGGGTTTAGAGTGAGATGGTTGTGGTGTGCAGGTCCTTTTTCATGTATATGTTCTGCTCATGTGAGTGAGAAGCAGGAATGAAGGACCAAACACGGTCAGCTGTGCTGTCCTCCCAGACATTGCAAGTCAGAACAACCCAGAGGGGCAGAAGGACAGGGTGGTACATGGCATGTTAAATGTCCCAAACTAAGGACTCAATTATTTTGCTCCTATTTTGGAAAACAGCAGTAAGACCCAGAGAAACATAGAAAGTCTGCTCTGAGACAAGAAAATATTTACAAATCCCCCTGCAACAACCAAATCAATAAATCCATACATCCTGCTCTGGCTTATCAGAGTCACAAGAGCCACATATACCTAGTAATTGGTGGAGGTGTTTGGGGAGAAGTTGGGGGTTTTTTGCTTGTTTGTTTTCTTCTTTTTTTCTGTCTGGATTTTATTTCACTGCACGAGGAAGGTACTTATTTAAGAAGAAATGGAAAACACACAACATGCATTTTGGCAAGAGGAGGTTTCCACAGGATTGCTTTTGTGGTCATTGAGGTGTTGGAATAACCCAGAAAACAAACCCAGGACTCACACATCCCACAGCGGGTGGGGTTGCATTGCAGAGAGCAGCAGAGAGGCTGGAGAACAGCTTATTGGGATTTTGCTGTGGCTTGGGAAGCGGGGGCTGGAGTGCCCAGTGCTCTGCACTGCCTGGATGCACAGCTTTGGGCTTCAGGAGATCTACAGGTGGGAGCTTGGGCTGCAGAGATGCACTTTGGCAGGTCCCCTCATGCCCTCTGCAGACACTCTGTGCCACAAGGGGTTTGGAGCTACATGTGACTTCTGTCTCCCTCTGCCAGGCATTTCAGCCTGAGTTGAGAAACAGATTCTCCTGGTAAATTTGGTTTCCCCTTATTCTCCGGGCTGACTTTTGAGCTGACACGGGTTGGTGTGTCAGGACAGGCCAGGCAGTGGCTGCAGCCCTGGAATGGCTCTGGCTGCCCCATGGGCTGGGTGTGCAGCAGTGGGGTTCTGCTGCAGCACCCTGAGCGTGCACCCGTGCTCCTGTCTCTGCATGTCTGAAACCTCAGAAAGGCTGCCCAGCAGATGTTTTCCTGGCAAATGGCACCATCCCTACTTGCTGATCACAGCTGGCTATGCTTCGACAGCTGCCTGGAGCCACTGTGCCCTCTTCAAAAATACAGAGTTGTATCTCACTATGTCTGTCACTGAGGCCACCCCAAATGCCTCCTTAGTCACTGCTCAGGATGGTTTTTCCCACTTTTGCTTGTTTGCTGGCTCACAGTCCCACTTGTGGTCCCCTTGCTCACTTTCCTTAGCCTTCCTTTTCTCTGGACCAGGACATTTCCATCTCTGTGTAGCAGTGGGGTGAGTTGTAGTGGGGCTGCAGGTGCCTCGCCTGTGACCAAACACAGCTGCCAGTGTGGTCAGTGCTGGCATGAGCTGTCCCTGGAGGGAGGATCAGCTCTGCCCAAGGTTCGGGGGCTCTAGTCAATGTGGGAACTCTTGGCAGGTGCTCTCCAAAGTCTTCTGGTTTGGAGCATCAGCTCCTGTACCAGGAAGGGCACCTGACTGAGGCAGCTTCTGTGCCAGGAAAGGGAAGGGCCCAGAGGGGCCACCAGGACATGATGAAATCATAAGGGACAACAGCTGGATTTATGAAGTCATTGCTCTGGGCTAGCCAGTGACCCACACCAGTGCTATGCTGGAAACATAAATGAGTTAAAACTGGGCACTTCAGTTTGGATAAGTGACTAATTATAATTTCTAGATTTAATTATCCACAGTAAACTCTTAAATACCCACCGCAGACAAGTGAACCTCTGTGCCTTCCTTGTGTTTGATGTGCTAAGCATAAATATGCAGTTCAGTCTCTCAAGAAAACATGAGGTTTTACACAAGAACAACTCTCCCAGATGAGCAGGATTTATAGCTCCAAAATGGTCTGGTTCCATCATTTGCAAAAGCTTTAACCTTTCAAGCATTTCCAAACCTACTTTAGCATGCAGGGAGTAGTGATGCAGAGACATTAACATTAAAACTTTGTGTGTCTCCAGTGAATATTCTTACAACAAGGAGCATAACACATCCTTTTTCTTATTTCATTTCCTAATATTTCAATGCTGTTTGCTACCATGAAAGAAAAAAAGAATAATATATTCTTATAAAATTAACAAATATTGCAAAGCTTTAGATACCAATTAAGATGAATAATTTAACATGTAGATATCAGTGCGTGACAACTCTATGCCTCGCCTGCCTGAGCACCAGCTCGTGGTGGAGGCTTGAGGCAGAGCTGCTGAAGCAGTTCACACTGCCCTGAAGGGCTTTTTAATGCATTTTCAGGTCTCCTTTCAGTCTTCAGGTGATCCTGTTGATGCTTGGAGAAACCAACCAACTAAGCAAATGGAAGGAAGAGCAGATGGAATAAATCCTGGCATCCTTGGGAACCCAGTGTCACATACACCAGCATAGATCAGGTGTTTATCTTGGTTCTGACCCTCACAGGCTGCAGAAACCCAAATATCGAACTGCCCCCTCGAGTGCTTCATGTCTGTGAATTCTGGGGCCGTAAGGCATCTGCTGCCACCCTCTCCATGGGAGCACAGCACAGGAACACCTTCCTTTGGCTGTCATTCCTCTCCACAGACAGTTCCAAGGGGTGCCTAGAGCCTGCCTCCAGCCTGACTATCACATTCCCAGGGCAGCCAGCCTGGAGGCTCAGTGTCTGGGAAGCATGAGGCTCACTCCTATGGGACTCCCCCAGGCACCAGTTCTGTATGGGAAGGTGGCAGGGCAGGAGGAGACATGGTAGAGCCAAGGTAATCACAGGTCTGGAGAGAAAAGGGGACTAAAATAGATGGGGGGCTGACTTTTCCCTGGAAATCCTTTTGTTTGCACAGCTGGGCTCCAGCATTTGCTTCCACTGCAGGACTTACATGTACTTCATCTGGAAGGAGGGACCTTGGGAAGTGACTCTGACTGAGGTGCTCCAGCCAGTAAGAGCAAAGACAAAGGGCAGACCTTGCTGCTGAGGATTCCAGTCACAGATCAGTCAGCTGGAGTCAGCTCTGGAGGCTCCTGCTCTGGGAGACAGGCGAGTTTGGTCACTCCTTCACTGCACCCTGAGAACAGCTTGGGTTTTCCCACTGGAGTATCTTTGAAAATGCTTCTCAGGTGCTTTCCTTTGCCTAGATCTGGACAGTTCTGGGCATTTCTTGGCAGTGCTGGGAAATGGTCGGACTTGATGATCTTGGAGGGCTTTTCCAACCTGAACCATTCTGTGGTTCTCTGACCTGGGTCAGTCCATGCTGCAGGAGCAGGACCCAGTGGAGCAGCAGTGTGAGCTTTGAACCACTGTGGTGCCCAAATTCCTCCTGACACTGGAAGCACAGTGCCACATGGCCCGTCTCACCCCACTCCTTATCAGTCTACCTCCTCTTTCGGGAACTCACCAGATAGCAAAACCTCTCTGTGAAAACCTTTGGGGTTGGGCACATGAGCTGATTAGAGATGACAACTCTACCCTAGAGTAAATTGTTAAACCTGTGCCAGAGGGCGAGAAAACAGACATGGTGCTGAGAGACCCTTGTATTCCAGCTTTGTGGCCAAAGCAGAGAACAGTTTACTGCTGCTGGCACAAGGAGATGACTTCTCAGGCACTACAGCCATCGATGTGTTCTAGAAACATGGCAGACACCGCTAATGCAGTGGCTGTTTGCTAGTTTTGGTGATGATTCTGATAAGGGATTTGCCTCAAATATCCACATAAAGGGAACAGGGGTAGAGTATCCACCTCACTTTTGCAGAGTGTCAACCAGAATTGTGCTCTGAAAAGACAGCAACAAAAATCTGCAAGAAAATATCACAGCAGGAAACCTTACACCACCCTGACTGCTGCTGAAGGGCAGCTGGGGAGAGTCAGGAGAGCAAATCTGAGGAGTTGCCATCAGGGTCTCTGCAAGGATGCTCGGGATCCCTGGCTTGGGCTGTGGGGGCTGCCAGTACCACGTGGGTCCCAGTGGTGGGCTTAGGGCTTGTTGTGATCCAGTGTATCCATCAGCCACTCTGAGATATCTTCATATCCTAGCAGTGAAAATCACCAGGGCAAGAGTTCTGACACCAGGGTCCTAGAGCTATATCAAATATTCAGCACGGAAATAATTATTCTACTGACTCACTTAACTGGTCCAGGCGAGTGTCAGAGCTGCCCTCCATCATCAGTGGTTACAGGGATTTTTAGGGACAGCTGGAATAAATTGAATGAGTAATAAACCCCTCACTGGTGTGATACACTGTGCAAAACCAGCATGAAACCTCTGCTGTGGTGGAATTCAGGAGTCTGAAGGAAGCAGCTCTGGCAGAGATCCCTTGGAAGTGCCTGAGATCCAGCACCAGGGAGACCACGCCTCATGGCAAGAAAGGCCCTGAGGAAATGGGGTGTAGTGAGCACAGAAAACAGCACCTGTGTCACCGGTAGCTGCTCATCACTGCACAAATGGGGCTAATTTCTTACTTTCTGCCAACTCAAATCTTAATCTTCATGCACTGAATTGAAAGAAATCCTGTCATTGTGTAACCCCTGTGGAAAAAAGTTTATTCTTTGAACAGCTTCATCCCAACCACGCTGGGCCGCCTGTGCCAGGTCCTCACCACCCTCCCATCCGAGAATTCCTTCCCAATATCCCATCTAACTCTGTCTTCTGACAGTGGGAAGCCACTGCCGTTTGTCTTGACACCGTGGTCCAAATTCCCTCTCCAGCTCTCTTGTAGTGAACTCTTATAATCTGAGGGTTTTTAACCCAAGGCTGCATGACATTTGGAGAAACAGCATGTCCTGTCTCAGCCTGGTTTTGGTGCAGGATGCTCTGGAGAAAATTTTCTGGCCTGTCTTCAAGCAGATGAACTGGGAAAAAAAGGTATGAAAATGCAGGAACAAATGGGAAGGTCCTTATTTTGGTGGAAATAGAATAGAATAGAGAAGGAAATAATCATCTGAAAGGTAAGGGTGGTAAATGACTGGCTGAGTAGCAGCTCTTCAGAAAAGGATGTGAGTGCTCACAGGACTCACAAGATGGCCGGAATGTAATGAAATTGATATAAGAAAACCAATTTGTGGGCACCTCTGAAGAGAAACATGAACTCCAAGACAGGGGAACAATCCCTCCAGCCCCCTCAGTGCTGGACAGGAATATTTTAATACATCATTAGGGAACAAACCATATGACCTCACCAGTGGCAGTGGTCAGCACTGCAGGGGGATATGCAGTTATTTCACAGTAGTCAAGGGTAGAGTTCTCAGGCAAAGGTGATGCCTATTCTGAACTTTGTTCAGAGAAGGTCACTGTGACATGTGAAATGGTTAAACCAAATCCTGGGCTGCTTGGGACCAGTCAGGAAATTCTGTGTCTGGCTGAAAATCAAATTACCTGCTTCCCAGAAATACACCACATCATTGTGTTCCTGCATGGCTCTCAGTGGCACTGCTTTGGCCCTTTAATAAATCTCTTTAGAAAACGACAGTTGTTATAAAATTAAATATTTGGAAAAAAGTCTAAAGTCTCAGCATGGACAATATATTGTCCTCGTGTCTGAGTCCATGGCCTTTTATTCCAAATAGGAAGTAAACCAGTTGCTGAATAGAAAATTCTTGAGCGTTCTGAAGTGCTCAGCTGCCATCACCCACCACACCCAGACTGTGGAATTACAGTTCTTTCCATTGAATATGTAGTGCATAAATATACTTGTACATAGATATATATAAAAGCACTAGGGATCCATGTGCTGTGCATCCCAGTTGGATTGGTCTCCAAAAGAGATGGTTTTACAATGACCCCCCTAAAATGTGATTGTGCTTACTCTTGGCTTGATCTCAGGAGCAGAGCCCCAGGCTGGAGGTGGGGAACCAGCAACTGCTTCCCATGGTTTCAGCAGTGGGATGTACACACTTGAACCTCTGGGTGAGGCTCCTCCTCACCTCCCCACCGAAGTTCTTGTAGTATCTGATGACAGACCCTTGGAATATGTTCCTTGCTCCCATATTCTGGTGGCAGCTGCTGGCTCTGTCCCTGCTCTCCTGGAATTAGATGATTTGCATTGACTGTGAAAGGAAGGTGTGCACAGAGCTGTCCTGAGAGATCCTCCTCCACGCTTCTCGTGAGGTCCACTGGGACCTGCTGCATCCTCCCAGTGAGTGACCAATTGCAGGTCATGCACAGAACACCTTTCATTTCTTGTGATTTTATTTATGTTCCTTTTCATAAAGTCTAGGCCTTATGTGACCAAGTGAACAACCACACCTGGGCTCACCTAATCCACCACTTTCTGTCCTGTGTATCCTCATCATGGTGAGGGTGGTGACGATCCTGTCCCACTGGAGATCCTTGGGGGGCCCTGACTTCTGGGAAAGCAAGTGGCTGTGCACCACAGCTCCTGTGGACAGGGGAGGCTGCTGGAAAGGTAAAGGTAATATTAATGACCAGCACCTTCTGCCTGTCCACAGACACGTATCCATGGTCAAGGAAAAGGGAGAGTCCCATGCAGTGGCCCAGCTATGTGTTGAAGAGCAGTAGTAATCCCAGCTCTACAGCATATTCCTCTGCAAACTGTGGATGCAGGAGGGGATGCCAGACAGTGATGCCACCTGACACCTGCTGGCCCTCCCTCGAGCACCAGCTGTGCTAGACCCACCACTCCTGAGGCCAGAGAGAAAACACTAGAGGGAAGTGGCCTTTCTCATGGCTTTCCTGGAAACATGGCTAAGAATCAGTGCTGAGATCTTAACAGCTTCCCACTGCCAGAGAGCAGGGTTAGATGGGATACTGGGAAGGAATTGTTAGCTGGGAGGGTGCTGAGGCCCTGGCACAGGGTGCCTAGAGAAGCTGGGGCTGCCCCGGATCCCTGGAATTACCTAAGGCCAAGTTGGATGGGGCTTCGGGCAACCTGGGCTAGTGGAAGGTGTCCTTGCCTATGGCAGGGGTGGAATGAGATGGGCTTTAAGGTCCCTTCCAAACCAAACCAGTCTGTAACTGTGTGAGTCTGTGATCTTTAGCTAATTACCGATCTTTCCCCATGCTGATGGCCCCTCTGCTCCTCACTTCTCCTTTTATCTCATGGAGCATCAGAATTACAACATTCTGCTTATTCCAAAGTTCCAAACATTGATACCTCCTGAGGTGCTTTGTCTGTTGTGTTTTATTTTCGTTGTAATCCATTTAATGATGAAGGAACCCAAAACAGGTGGTTTTCAAAGTGTTTAGATGCAAGAGGCATATGTCTCGCTGGCATAACAATTTGGCTCATTACATGGGGATAAAACTCCAGGAAGTTGATGTATTGCCTACAAAGGGAGCAGCAACAGTATGGTGTGGTGGAGTCCTGTTTATCTGTAGCATGTGAGAGGTTGCCTGAATCCCTGGAAGTTCAACTGAGGCCAACAGAAGAATAATAATATTAATTATTTTGTTGTAAAAGAAACACTATCTCTGTGCCTTTTGTAACTTTTTACTGTTTTATAGCCCTAAGCATCTATTTACTAATGCTTTGTGCTTTACAAGGTTGAAGATATATAATGTTCCTTTTGTCTTTGTTTACTTTAGATTTTTGTTTGTTTCTGCTTATGCTAGTGAGGATTTTTGTTGTTGGTCTTGTTTTTTTCCCATTACCCTGAGGCTCTTCAATATTTTAAATCACCTGTATCAACTGGATTATCACTTGCATCATCAGAATTTCTTTGCAAATTCAGTTTTATCTGCAAGTGGCAACAAACTAATTACCCATGGCCTGTCTAAGGTGGGCTTTCGAAGTCTGCTCTTGGGGACATCATAGATATCTGCCTGAGCCCCGGGTTTGCTATAATGCTCTTGACAGGTGAGTTGATTCGTGCAAGAGGCTTGTCAGGATTCCTGCGGGCAGTGGGCTCTTGCAAGAGACGGATGATAAGGGTGGCTCTCCCCAAGCCTTGGAACAGCACTGGAGGCAGATCAGGCCCAAGCAGAGCTCAGCACGGACAGGGCAGGGCAGGGCACACCACCCTGGCACCCTGTTGGATGGAGCCAGCTGGGCAGTACCACCTCCCTTCTCCCCACACCTTCCTGCAGGGCCTGCATGTGGCTTGTCTCCCATGGTCAGGGAACTCACAGACACAGAGTTAGGGCAATGGAACATCAAGATAGCAGCAGAGGCTGGCACAGCTGGTGCTAAGCAGCTCAGCACCCCATCTGTGCTGCAGCACAACCTAAAGTAAATACTGAATGCAAGTGGGACTTTGCCTTCTTTACCTAACTGTGAATGCCCTAAAAAACTGCTTACCAGGAAGTGAAAATAAGTGGTGGTGCTTGAGCCCTCGTCCTGCTGGTTGTGCAGTGTGGGGTACAGGGAGTTCCTAGGCTCTGGTGAGTTCCCAGGGTCCACACACCACCAGTCCCTCTGTGGATGCATAGGCACACTCCTCCCTGCACCACTGCAGTGATGTGACTGTGGTTGGTGCCATTTGTCTTTCACAGGAGGTGCAGGTGATTCCTTCCATGACCCCTGGGTGGAGAATGAGCTGCAGCTCCTGGGGCAGGAAAGGTGGGAAGGCAGGTGATGATCTCACCGGCAGACTATGGTGTGGATTTAGAGCCTTGCTGCAAGGTCAAGGGTCTTCCTCAAGCCTAAACACAAAGGAACGGCTATTTGAAATTTAGTAAGAAATAAAACCAGCTACTGCAGAGGCGATCAGCCTGCTGACCTCAGTCCATCCATAATATCCCACATTATTGTCAGGGAAGCCTGTCTGAGAAGCTGCTCCCACTGCAAGAAGAGAGCATCTGGAATGAAAGGCTTTCCAGGTAGGTTACTGGGGACCCAGGTTTGCTGCAAATGAAGTAATTATGTTTTCATTACTCCAGGGCTATAATAAGGAGAAACTCTGGTGGTGACAATTCTGCAGCTGCTGCGCTGAGCTCCAGTAGACCTGTAAAACAGAATTAATTAACTTTCCACCAGCAACAGCAGGCTGGTCCATCCTGTCAGGGATGCTGTGCTCCATCGGGGCACGGGGACCAGTAGCGACACACTGCTGCAGGAACTGTCCTTGGATAATGGCTGTTGGGAGAACAAAGGCATCCAGCAGCCAGTGCCGCCTGAGATCCGTATGGGAAAGCCGGGGTTAAACAGAACTGAGGATGCCCGGAACATCCTAAATTTGGAAAGCCCAGGATTTCCATATCTGAGGTCTCAGGTGTTGGGAACTGCTGCCAGCCGTCTTACATTTTCTTTTTTTTTTTCCTGTCTTTGTATTGGAAACAGGAATTGAGCATAATTTACCAAGGTACATTAAAATGAACAAAAAGGGAAAGCCGACACCCACATCTGAAGCAAAATAAACAAACCTGAGCATTGGGCTCCTGCCACAACTGTTGTTTATCAGGTCAGATCTTAATTGCGGTACTTCAGTGTGGTAATTAACAGGGGTCTTAATCAACCTGGCAGAAATAAATCCTGCTCTGCAGGGAGGTTTGCGTGTCCTGGGAAAGGGAGGGAGTGGGCACGGTGGAACGATTTGGCTGGCATAGCATTATCCCAGTGCACCCCCTCCGTTGCCAGATGCGTTCCCTGTCCAGAGCTCTGGTGTGGTTAACACTGGCACAAACCCCCTCCAGCACGATCTCTGTTGCTGGTAACAAGGTTAGAACAGAACCCAGCATCCATTCTACAGGACCAGAGGCTGTCAGGTTTCTCCGTGTGGAAAGGGTTTTCCATTAATTAAGTAAAGAGATCCAAGTTGAAAACCACTGACCTCACACTGTAATTGCAGAGGATTGTCCTGACAGGGGAAACTGGGAGAACAGTGTCTACGGAAAGCCATAAAGCGTTGCCATGAAGGGCCCTACCATCCTGCCCCCGCATCTGGCACCGTGGTGAGGATGAGATTTCCTGCTGTGGGGAAGGGGAGGAAGGAAAGGAGAGGCTTCCCGTGCTGCACTCGCGTTTCTCCTGACAGAGCGTTTCTGCTCAGCGCCGCTGGAAAGCAAACCCCAGCACTGCTTGTTTTCCTCCTGGGTCAGGGATGGGAGGTGTTTGCTTTCCTTTCCTGTAGAACAAGATCCAGAACTTTCAGTTTTATGCAGAAAACTGGCCACTCAGCAGCTGACAGTCCAGGACAGCCACATCCCCTGGGCAGTGCTTGGCTGGGATACAGGAGCCTCCTGTCCAAACCTGGGCTGAGGGCCAGGCTGAGCCCTCATGGGCAGCCTTGCCCTGTGGAGCTTTGGAGCAGGAGAGAGTTATTTGGGGATGGAATTAAAAAAGTGTGTAATGAAAAAACCTTTCTTTTTTTTTCGGGAAAATACTTTGTCGCCACAAATTTTCACTTCCAAAGAAATCCTTCCCCAGAGCAGCAGAAGACCTATATCCAACTTCTAACCCTTTCACTTCGAGATTCTTCTGCTGGGAAAAGCTGAATCCTTCCCTTTCAAAGTACGGAACTCTGATGATGTGTGAAAATGTAAGAGGATGCTTTGGAAAACAGCCCCTGACTCCTTAGGATCCATATGGCCCCTTTCCAGTCCAGGGAAGCTGGATGGGCACAGTGCCCGGCGTGTGCCCGTGGCCGTGTCGTGGGTCCCCGGCCGGGGCACGGGCGGCATCTGTGCAGGTGGAGCAGATGGATCTGCCTGCTGTGGGGAGCATGGAGGGCTCAGGGATGGGCTGTGGCTGCTCCACACAGAGCAGATGGATCTGCCCTCTGTGGGGAGCAGGGCAGGCTCAGGGATGGGCTGTGGCTGCCCGGGATCGGGCCATGTTCATCCAGCTGCAGTGGGAAGCAGATGTGCAGGACACCCTCTGATGAGCTTCCTGCTCCCAGTGACCTCGGCTGACTCGTGTCAGCTTTGCTGTGGAATACAAGGGAATAGGGATTGTGCCAGGAGCTTTGCAGCATGAAGTCAGCTAGGAAAATACAGATGTGCATGAGAGGAGAAGGGCATTTCCTTGGGCTCTTGGCTGCCACTGTCTCCTCCTGTCACAGCCAGAGTTACCAGCGGAAGGGCTGCACAGCATACCTTGGCTCCATATGATCATGGTTAGTCCAGGCAAACCCTGCACAGTGCAGAAAGGGCCTGAAAAGCTGTTAATGCTTAGCACGTTTGCCACTGGCACAACATGTAGAGAGGATATTGTGGTCTGGGTTTGGCTTTACCCCTTGAAGAAGAAAGAGAATGAGAAGGAGGAGAAGAAGAACAAGAAAAACAATAACATTTTTTCCCCCCTAAAGACTCACAACAATTTGAAATGCTAATCCTGTCAGTTACTGGTTCCCTCCTCTGTTTTAGATCAGCAGTTTTTGGCTTTCCACTTACAACTGAGGCTCAGGAGACTCCTGCATGTCCCTTTGAGGGGTCACCTCCAGCAGTGCCCCCACACTGGGCAGTGTGTCAGTTCCAGGCCCTCAACAGCTGCCTCCAGGAGTAGAGTGGGCAATTGAAGACCTCACAAGTGGCAGGATTTTTTCTGGTGTTCTCAGCAAACAGGTGCTCCCAGGAGCCCTGGGGTGCAAGCAGGAGAGTGAGCTGAGTCCAAAGGAGCTGCTGTGCTGCTGGTCCCTCTGCTCCTTTCCCTCATGTAAAGGCAGATGTGGGATCACCTCAGTTCATTAGAAACTATTCTCATGAATTCACCATCATTTCCTGCAGAAAGGAACTGGACTTGGTACAGGCAGGTGCCAGTAGTTCCCTTTGTGGGTCTGTCAGTTGTCACCTGTGCATAGCCACCTGCAAATGGTCTGCTTTGGGAAGAGCAGTTGTCCCATCTTAACATTTCCCAAAGTCAGGATTAACTCTCCTGATAATCATGCTGTTCTTCATTCTCAATTAAAGCACAATAATTCAGTTTCAATTGGCCTGTAACTGCTTCGATTCACTGCTGGGGCTTTATTCACAGATTAATGGATTTACAGATTACAGAGCCAGAAGGGATCGGTGATGCTTTCCTCCTAACAGAGGCCTCAGGAGGTCCTTCAGTACATTCCTGGTTGAGCAGGAGAACTGCTGAAAAACAGCAACAAAACCAGCAAAATCAATCTTATCCTGTTTTCAAAATTCCCAGGCCCATGGTAAAATTATTGGATTCTTAAATACTCTTGTAGAGCAGCAGTCTGTCTGTCCCCTTGACAGCAGTGCCTCAGCTTCCACTGGACACCAAGCTGACCTTCCTAATCCCCTGCCATGCAGGCAGCTGCAGACTCCCCATCGCTGGAAGTGTGCAAGACCAGGTTGGATGTGTCTTAGAGCAACCTGGGCTGGTGGAAGGTGTCCCTGTCCATGACAGGGAATGGAATGAGACGATCTTTAAGATTCCTTCCAAGTCAAACCATTCTGGGATTCTGTGAAAATTCCCCTTTCCCTACTTTTCTGCCTCCTCAGGAGGTGTCCCTAGACTATCCCATCTCCCCTTCTCTCTCCAGCAGCAGTCCTACCAGGATGTGCCTTTGACACTGGCTTTTGGCTCTTGCAGCGTTCTCATTCCCACGGAGCCTCCCCAGGCTCCCACATCCCCCCAGGCCAGTGGCCCAGCTGGTGGGTGCTGCTGCAATTTCCTTGAGCACCCTGTGAGACTTTTGAAATGGGAATCTGGTCCCCAAAGGAGCTGATTAGATTGGCCTTGACCGTATCTTCTTGTAGCTCTCTCTTAACTTGCATAGCACTGCTCTGTTCCATTTCCTGACGGATATTGGACTGACTGGCCATGTAATTATCTTGGCCATCCTGTGTGTGCTGTGTTGCAGTACTGGTACATTTCCTTTCCGCTCACTTTGAGCCAGATATCCACAGCGAGAGTTTGAGTGAGCTCTTACAAAACCCTCTGAATGCTACATTATATATAAATATATATATATCTTCTTCTATGCTAGGTGTGGCATATCTGGATTTTGGACAATTGTCATCTAAAGTGACACAAAACCTGATAATTTGTGTGACACATTACTGTATTTTTGCCAAATTTGACATGATTTTCCCAAAGACAGACCACGTGACAGGGAGCACCACGAGCCATATCATACCTTATCCATGTCTTTAACTAAGGGACACTGGAGTAATTAAAGGCTATCTGGGAAGCACAGGCTGGGCAGCAGGTGGGGTTTGTGTTGCTGGGATGTTGGTGGGTTTGACCTTGGCGGCTTTGCCCACCACGCAGCCTTAACATTTGTTTAACGCTGCCTCTGTCCATCGATCTCACTGGATTTGAACTTTGAAGGAGTTAATTGCTTTTCCCCACTTCTTCTGGTAACTATCGCTGTGATCTAATAGAAAGCTGAACTTAATTAGGCTTGTTCCAGGGAGATTAAGAAGGTCTTTTGCACCTATAGTAGTCAGGGCTTAATGAAGTGTGAGTGTCTTTGTTAACATGCTCACAACAGCAAACCCTCTGGTCCCCACAGCTGTACGTGGGCACTGGGCAGTGTCACTGCTAGTTGCCAGTTGCAGCTGTGTAAGTGACCTTAAGCTTTGCTGATGTGAAGTTTGGCAGTCCAGCTATGTTCATCCATCTGGTTCTGCTGCTGGACACACTCTGGAGATGGTTTAATACCCAAAGTCTCTTGGCAATGAGTGAAGGAACAGAGGAGGCTCAGGCTTTAATTACGTGCTTATCAAAGAGCTAAAACACTTCAGGTGTGTTGACTTTACCTGAATCTTTCTAAGAATTTGCAGAAAATATCTTCAAGAACTAAATTGTTTTGACAAGAATGTCTCTAAGCACTCTTACTTAAATAAAGATAAAAATCAGTATTTTTTTCAGTGTTTATATAGGTAAATATTGCTCCAAACATGTCACAACAGGGCTATCTGACTAAGATGATATAGGTGCCAGTTCCCAGCATGTAGTATTTCCACCTGAGCCTGACAAGTTTAGGAAAATTCTGGCCTGCCCTACAGACCTCCATGAGTTTTTCAGGAGAGAGACAGTGGCTGCACAGCACCAGGTCACATCTGGATGCAGCACAGGGAGTCAGGTGGCTCTCGGAATTTCCTGGCTGCTAATTGAATTGCAGAGGATTTACAAAAAATCAGTAGAGCGCAGAAAAGATGAAAGGGAAACCCAAATGAACCTCTCCAGTCTGTGTTCGAGAAACCCTTTTCAGTGGAGATTGAAATAACTAAGTGTCTGCAAACAGCCTTTGTGCTGAACGATTCATGAGGTCAGAGAACAAAAATACCTTGGTTGCCCCTTTCAGCTGTAAGAAAGGTCATTCTCTCCTGCACGTCCTGCAGTACCAGTACCTGAACACTCCTCACCCCTATCTGGGTTTTCTTTTTACTCTTCATTTCAGAGTGGGACAGAAAAGGGTAAGTTTTACCCAGATGTCATTGAAGGCAGAGATGATTTCTGTTCACCCCAAAAAAGGGAATGTTTGAACTGGGAGTGAGAGTGCCCAGGCTGTGGCTGCTGGAAGGTGCAGCAGAGAGCCCAGGAGGTCTGTGCCAGTTTCTGCTTTAATTGCATCCGAGACGTAGAGCGGAGCTCCTGCAAAACCCAGGTGGCTTCTAAGGCCTTCTGCTGACTTGAAAGTCCGTTTCCCTAAAAGCAATCTCAGGGCCCTCTGTGACCCTGCAGCTAGTGAACAGCTATCCTAGAGTAATGCAGATCCAAAAGAGTATAACAGAAACCTCTTAGTGCCTTTAATTAATTATTAACCTATTAATGCTGGCCCATTGCAGGAGCAATGCATTTGCTTATTTGAACCCCCCTGCACCACTTCATTCTCCTGAAATCAGTCACCTCCTTCCTTACAGTGGTTAAAAATGTTATAGATTATTCAGCTGTGCTCAACCTGCCAGTTGTGAGACACTGGCTGGCAAACTCCTCCCACAGCCCCTGCCCAAAGAATTCCAGAATGGTTTGGGTGGGAAGGGACCTTAAAACCCATCCAGTCCCACCCCCTGCCATGGGCAGGGACACCTTCCACTAGCCCAGGTTGCTCCAAGCCCCTTCCAGCCTGGCCTTAGATGCTTCCAGGGGTGGGGCAGCCCCAGCTTCTCCGGGCACCCTGTGCCAGGGCCTGCCCACCCTCACAGCCCAGAATTCCTATCCAATTTCCCATCTAGCCCTGCCCTCCTTCAGCCCCAGCCCCTGCCTGGGCTCCTGACCCTGTCTCTGCATCCCTCCCTCCATCAGCCCTGCAATGCCCATCTGGCAGGAGTCCTCTGCCACCGTCCCCACTGCCAACCTTTCTGCAACAATCAAACCTGCGTCGGATCCTTAAGGAAATAAATCCTCTCCCTGGGAGGAGCAATGTGACAGCCATCCCTGCTGCCTCCAAACACACACATCCCTTGTTACAAAGGTAAGAGTGATGATTTAATGGTTAAAATGTCTTTTCCTTCTGTGTTTCAAAGGCAACTAACAATGAAAAAGCACCCAGAAGACAGGAGAATAGATTGATATTTAAGACCTTCATACTGAAAACCAAAACATATACCCCATTGCAAGTGATATTTTTATTTATCATTAGTGGGCTGTTTGTATTTACTACAAACACTAAAACCAGAAGAAGAGTGAGAGTCAACACTGGGAAAAAACATTCTTGCGTGTGCTGAGGTTTCCTCTACACATATTCAATTCAGAGTAATGTGATCCAGCGACTAATTAAAAATAAATTAGGATACACCCTCTCATTAATGTTTTTACTAAAATGATCAGTATATTGATAATATGCTTGCATAATTATTAGGACAATTTCTGAAAAAGGTACGAAACAGGGAAGCAGCAAAAGGCTTGAGCATATTAAAGCACTACAGATGAGAGGCTCAGCCGAAAGGGGCTCCAGGAGAGCTGGAGAGGAACTTTGGACAAGGGCCTGTGGGAACAGGATGAGAGGGAATGGCTTCCCTCTGCCAGAGGGCAGGGTTAGATGGGGTATTGGGAAGGAATTCTGGGTTGTGAGTGTGGGGAGACCCCGGCACAGGGTGCCCAGAGAAGCTGTGGCTGCCCCTGGATCCCTGGAAGTGTCCAAGGCCAGGCTGGAAGGGGCTTGGAGCAACCTGGGCTGGTAGGAGGTGTCCCTGTCCATGGCAGGGGGTGGGACTGGATGGGCTTAAAGGTCCCTTCCACCACCAAACTCTTCTTGAATTGCAGGATTTCCCAAGACAACAAGCAGATCACTCCCTGGTCTCTGCCCTGAGGACAGGTGGATTCCACAGGGCAGCCTTCTGGGACCCTCACATGGATGAAATCTCAAAAGCTGCTCCAGATTCAGTGGTGGCCCAGACAGACACACCCATGCTGGACGGTCTCACCATCCTCTCACACTGAGCCTACAGCCTCGGGACTCCCAGTTATCACATGAACTTGTAATGAATGGAAAAATCCATCACCTATGCAGCCAGGACAATGGGTCCTGAGGCTGTGCAGCAGTACACTGGTACAGAAATCCACTGCCCTGGGGGACAAATCCACAGACCGGTCTTGGGAAGCAAATGATTAATGCTGGATGTAGTGGTGGAGTTTGAGATGTGCCTCTGCAAAGCTGAGTCTGAGAACTGGGCAGCAGGTCGGCTTCACTGCTCTAGGGATGCCTCTGGGTCAGTGGCCACGCTCACGGCTCTTCAGAGAGAGCTGCAGGGAGATCCTGTGGCAGTAGAACCCCCACCACTCCTTTCTCATTTCATTTCCTTAACACCAAATACGTTATTGTCTCCTAGTGAATTTGGGAACCTGAGAAACAGCTTCAGAAAATTTTTGTTGCAAAAGAAATTTCTCATCAGCATTCCCAAAGGCCCCTGAGCCCCTCCATGAGGGGCTCGGTCCCCTCTGAGGATACTGGTGCAGAAATGGAGTTGTCACCTGTGAGGGAGCACACTCCAGCACTGTGAGGGACAGTGCCACTGGCATGTCACCTGCGTGTGCTCCAGGCAGGCAGCTGGGGACACTAACCAGAGAGAGCACACCCAAAGGATAATGCAGAAGTGCAGGAGGAGGTGATACGAGGTTCAGAAGTTTACCTGTGTCTGCTGTTGGAGCAGGGAACACCTGATGGCCTCCCAAAGAGGGCTGCTAAGCCATGTCCTGGCCTATGGGTGGCTTTGACATGTGACGAGGGACCATCCCAACTCCATGCCACCTCCCTGTGTCAGTGTCTGCCAGTGTTTGTCCTGCTCTGTGGCAGGAACAGCCAAGCCATTCCCAATGGATCCCTGGGGTCTCCTCCCCATCTGGATTGTCTGTGCTGTACCACTCAGAGCTCCCTCCCACCCCAGTCCTGCGGGTCTGACATGTCCCATGAGCATCCCTGTGTGTGCTGACAGCTCAGGGAGGTGGCTCTCCGGTCAGTCCAGTCTGTCCATCCGTCTCCACCCGTGCTCCTGCTCCCCAACCCCCCCAAAGCTGCAGCAGTGGCCGGTGCCCACATGGCCCTGCAGCTCCTCGCAGGTGCTCATGCTGTGGGGACACCTGAGCCATGGTCTTTGTGGGGACACCTGAGCCACAGACTGTGGAAAATGTGTCACATCGCCCTTTGTTTAGTGATTCCTCCTCTTCCTCCTCTTGTTTTGGTAGGGAAGAGGCTTTTAATAAGGTCAGGTGAGCTGATGGAATAGTTGTGGAAACTGGCTGATAAAGTGCACTTGTGTGTGTAACTGTGCTGTGACCCAGCGTAACTCGGAATGTCAGCGGCTGGGGCAGAGCACTGGATCTGTCCCTCTGCAACGTGGATAAAAATGCCTGCAGTCACTGGGGCTTAAAATCCCATCTCCTCCTGCAAGGACATGTGGGCTCAGGGTAATCCTTCTCCTGTCTCTCCAAAGATGGGCAATTGTGTACGGTCCATTACTGAGGTGTTTGAGCAAGTGTTTACAGCGAAAAGGGACACAGCATAAAACTAAAAGGTTAAAAAATAGCCGCAGGGCTCTAATCTCTTTGCAAAGGTGAAGATCACAGTATGTCTTACCCCTGGCTTGTACTTTTTAAAAGATAAGGTTTCGTAAATAAGGTTATAAAGAATGAAAAAGCATTTCTAAGAAACACTGATTTAAAAAGTGATGATAAAAGGTGTAAGTAAGCAAATGATCTTGCAAGGCTTATTGAATGACAGAGCTATCAAGAGGAGGAGAAAATGTGGAATAATCTGTGAAAAAGTATGACATACTTTCAGATGGAAATAATAATAGCAAAATTGCATATTTACATTTTATTTGTAGTATTTTTTGTATAAGAATAATGCACTCTTGGTGAATTATTGCAACTATTATATTTAATGTGAATCTTTACAATCAATAAAAGGTGAGGACAAAAAGCCACTGCTACTGTACAGCAAGTCGGAACATCATTGTAAATTGTCCTGGAAGTCTGAAGACACAATTTTTGCTTCCCTGTGCCAGCAGGGTTGTTGTTGGCCCAACAGCTTCCTCAGGACCAGGGATTCCCTGTGCAGAGCTCTGTGAGGGCTCAGAAGTGTGCCCCAGTGCCCCACACCTGGCACCACGGGGTGGGCACAGGAACCTCCAAATTGGCCACGGTTTGGGTGACTGATCAGCACCACAAATGTTGGTCAAAGGAATCCTGGGGAGAAGTGCAGGCAACTCTGCAGGAGGAACTTGGTTGGCTCTGGTCTGGCCATACTCAGGGGTGGGGAGGATGAGCAGGGTGGTTTCACTCTTTGATTTGCTGTAATAGCCTTCAAATATTGCCTGAGATCAGGAGTAGATGAAAAATTGACAGTAGTTAAGAGCCAGCCTGAGGCAATGATATTCCTCTTTGCCTGCCAACAGATCTGCTCTGTGTCAGCCACCTGTGGGCAGCCCTGTGGAAGAGCCCTCAGCTCAGCCCTGTCCCCAGGCTCCCATCCTCCCATCCCATCCCATCCCATCCCATCCCATCCCATCCCATCCCATCCCATCCCATCCCATCCCATCCCATCCC
>JAWWMO010000174.1:62604013-62630112 GCA_035047845.1 Dendrocincla fuliginosa | reverse complement strand
CCCATCCCATCCCATCCCATCCCATCCCATCCCATCCCATCCCATCCCATCCCATCCCATCCCATCCCATCCCATGGGACACACTGCCTCTGCTCTGCCACCCATGGCATCTCATCCTGGTAGGGAACAGTGAGGGAAAACTGTTGCAAGAGAGTAAACTGAGTGTGTTGGAATCATCACCAAAGATTCAGGAGGAGGATGCAGGAGCTAAGGCCATTGGTCCCCATGGAAATGTCCAAGGATCTGTGTAAAAGCAGCATGTGGCAGGGGTTTGGGAGGAGGGGGAAGTTCATAGCTATGAGTATAAAAAGATGAAAAAAGTAGAAAGTCCTCACAGGAATACTTGGAATCTCTTTTCAGGGCAGTGTACAGGCTCAGGCAGCTGGGGGGGGTGTTCGCAGGTGGCACCTCTGTGTCAGGGCTGCTGGGGCAGGTAACACCAGCTGAGCTTGCTGTGCTTGGCTTTAGTTCATCATCAAGAAGTATCACGAATATTACACTTGAAATAAAAGGTTACCAACCAGCTCCCTCTCAAATGCAGCAGAGCAGAAGCAGGATGGTTTCCTCTTATTTGTAGAGGAAGAAGATCTGCACTCACACACCAAATGGGCATATGGAAGTGTCTGTCCTGATCACTCCAGCTGTAAATCCTGGAGCACATCATCCCTCTCTGCTGAACACACAGCTCTGGCCATGTTGCCCAGAGCAGCACAATGTGGCTGAGTGAAGGCTGGTAGAGCAATCTCAGCTGATCATTTAGGAAATAGCACTCCCAGATGTGCTGAAGAGGACTTTATGATGCTTCTGACAAACTGTAAAGCTTTGCTTACCTTCCCGACAGAAAAGCAAAGTAACTGGGCAATTTTTATTTTACCTTTGCTGTTGTTATTGTATTTGCAGTGCCAGAATTGAGGGGCTGGATTTATGGGAACAGCTTATGAAGCTCTGGGCTCCCAACAGCAGCTTCCAAGGCTGCACAGAGTGCTGTGCAGAGGCTTTGTTACTTCTACAAAGGTCTGGCACAACTTCCCTCCAATCCAACAGCAAGTCATTAGGTCACTGGTTCAGATACCAAAAGTGTTGGTACCTCCTGAGACACAATTCTTTGCTATATATACAGCTTGTATCACCAATTAAGTGTTTTCCTTGTCTAGATCTTGTGGTGAAATGTCCTCAACCGCGAAATGTCTTTTCCTCCAGAAAGATTTGTGTCCAATTAAAGATGCCAATGCTCTCAGCAGGCAATAAATTAACTTGTAAGTCTTGTCTGGGAGGAGGTGCCCTGGGAGCATGGCATCTCCTGAAGGAATTCTCGATCCAGAGAACAGCTCAGGCTGATGTCTGTGAGAATGATGTGCTCTGTGGGACAGCAACCCAGGCAGGGCAGGAGCCAGCTCCAATACCCACAGCAACTCATACAGGAGAACCAGGCACTGGGTGGGAGGGAAGGACAAGGTGTGGCAGAGCAAGGGCTGCCCCATGCCTGGCAGTGCCCACTGCCCTGTGCATTGCTGGGAGGGAATTTGGGCTGGTGAAGGGCAATGGGGGAGCACACTGATGAGGGCTGTACACTGGTGTGTGTGATATCGCTCTGTCCCCACAGAGCACTGGATCAGGGACAGCTTCCAGAGAGGAAGATGATGGTGCTTTTGTCCCTGTGTCCTTGTGTTGGTGCTGGTTTCAGGGGTTTGCTTCCAGAGAAAGTGTCTGTCAGCAGTGCCACTGTCACTTGCCTTGTGTTCCCTGCCCAGTGCTGCCCTAATTGGTTTCACAGGTGCCTCACACAAAATTATGTCACCGGCATCGGCAGTAAAAATAGGCAGAACTTCTGCAGCTGGAAAGAGTGTGATGGATTGCCAGCTTCCCTGGGCCACACCATTACCTGAAGGATCTGTGCCTTTCCTGGCAATTGAGAACAATTATCCTTGCCTGTAATCTCCATTGTTCCTCACGTTCTGGCTCCTGCCCTGGGGTGGAGGAGGCAGTGAGCTTTCATTCTGAAATGAAATAATTTCTCAATGTAATCTTGGCACACGTGACTGATGTGTGTGCTTGTGTTGGAGAGATGCTCCTGCGCCCATTTCCAACCTTGCCACGGGGGCTGTCCCTGCCCTTTGTGCTGGGAGTTGGGAAGGGGAGCATCCTGCTGCTGGTACAGCTGTGTTCATGTTTTGGCAGAGCCTGTTGGGGGTTGTGAGCTGGGAAAAGAGGACCTCAGCACTGGGTTGTCCTTTGAACAGACTCACCCCTGGCCACCAGGGCTCCTCATGGCTCTGCTGGCTGCCGTGCCACAGCTTGGACAAGGAGCTGCTGAGGCTGCCTAGCATCTCCCTGTGCCACTGGAAACTGCCCCACCTGGTTCTGGAAAGTGATGTGTCACTTGGTGTGAGGGGCTGGGAAATGGTCTCTTGGGAGAGGGAATGTGAGGAAGAAAAAGACAAGCAAAACCAGACAAGCAAAACTACAGCTCAGGGCTGTAGTTCTGAGCCCTGAGCTGTTCTGCAAAGGGAAATAAAAGCCAGGATGAACATTTCTGGGCTGGTAATGGTGCTCCTGTGGAGAGGAGAGTCTCCAGCATCAGAGAAAGAATGTCAGGGAAAGACTCTCAGCTAAGGAGATTGATTTGGTAATTCTCAATCAGTGCTATGGTGTGTAGGTGCAATCACGCTGGTTTCTTGCCAAAGCATCAGCAAGATAATTATTGAATTTAACACAGCCCCACAAATGTTTGGGTGATGCTCCAGACACAAGGGATCAGGAATTTTTATTTGTTTATTTGTTTCTTTGCTTATTTATTGCCAGAGCACCTCTGTCTTCCTTTGAGCCAGGGGAGCCAGATGGCAGCACTTAGAGAAAGTCAACAGCAGCACTTTGGGGAAATAAAGTGTGTTCATTTAAAAATAAATAAATAATCTGTACAGTCCATTAACCAGAGCTCAAGGCAAACAGCCTTAATGGTTTTCTTAGTTAAGAGGAAAAGACCATTCTGGAGTTCTGGTGGATTCTGGGAAACACCTGCTCGGGGTCCACAGTTGTCATCCCACTTCTCTGCCTCTGAGGGCAACCAAAAACACCATGAGAGTGACCTGGGTATGTGGGAAATATGGAGAGGCATTGCCTGGGTCTGAGCGGACAGCGTCAGGGAGGTGGTGTGGCTGAGGCAGAGGAGGAGGGCAGTGGGGACAATGAATTAAATAAATAATGAGGTACCTACATCCATAACTAAATAAATAACCCACACCGAGTCAGTGTAGAACCCCAAAACAGGTGTATGGATGTCAAAATCCTGGATGTTTGTCTGAGCTGAAAGCTCTGTTACGGAAGCCTATGATCCTCCTCTCTCAGTGCACAAAGTGTTTGATCAGTAGACACCACACTGCTGTTGTTACTACTGGGAGCAAATCAAAACAGGGAACACAAAGAAAACCCCATAGGCCGTGGCTGTTCTTTTTTCCGAAGCCCATTTTTGCCCAAGCCATGGATGGAAATATTTTCCTTGAAAAGGATCCACTCTGGAGTCACAGCTCTCAGAGGCTCACCTGCTTCTCCCTGACCTCCTGTCAGCATCCTGCCAGGACTTCACCTGGCTTTGCACCACATGCCCGTGGGCCTGAAGCAGGTCTCTAGGTTAGATACCACGAAGGGAGGCTGATGGGGCCACACAGTGAGAAACTCTTCCTGTGCTCCGTGGTCAGAGGCTCCGTGCTGGAGGACCTGGCTGGAGCTGTTCCCTGGGGTGCTGGGGAGTGGCACATGATGAACAGGATGAGGGGCTGAGCAGGGAAAGGAACAGGGGAGGGTACACTGAATTAAACTTGTCAAACTTGAAAATAATATTGTCTGTGATAGCAATTGTTTTGAAAAAAACAGATGGTTTGGTTTGAAGGAGACATCAAAGAACTGAAGTTTGAAAGCTCAAGTGAAAGTTTTGTCTCCGTATGGGATTTTTCGGAAATCTTGTTTTTTTTCCTGGATGCAATTCACCCCTCCTTTATTTTTTGTAGCAATAATTTCATTCTCGTTCAAAATGAAAGCTGCTGAGTCTGAAACCCCAGTGCTCCAAAGGCTGTGGCATTCTCCCCGGTGGACACTGGAGATGTGTTTGCTGTCAGCGAGCTCTTCACGGCTGTGTCACAACATGATGGCTTCCCCCATGAGCCTTGATGGCTTCCCCCATGAGCCTTGATGGCTTCCCCCATGAGCCTTCTCTCCTGGAGGATCTGAGGAGGATCTCCCAAGGAAGGCAAAACCGTGTCTGCAGTGCAGGGGCAGGAAGAGAAAGAGGAACAGCAGCAGGGATTTGTCAGGACTCAGGGAGATGTTTTCCTGCAACCACATTCTGCTTCAAGTTCTGCAGAAATTTCTTTCTCTGGTGCCAATGGACATATTTTCTTTTCTGCCCAATAACTTTTAGTGTATAATTGAACTTACTTTTATAATGAATATTATCTGTTTTAAATATTTTACTGTCTACCATCTTCCTCTGAACATTTGTATGGATTTTGCTCTTGCTTCTGCTGAGAGCTCTGATAATGTCTCTTCTGATTATCCTTTATATTTTCATTTTATGTCACTGTGAGAATCAAGTGCTTTTGCTGTTAATATGAGGCTGTCATCAGACTTTCCCAACATTGATTAATTAATAACTGAGCTGGCTGGCTGGATTAAATAAACTGAGCACCATCACTCTGCCAAAGCCAGAACTCTTGATGAACTTCACAGGAATTTCAAAGGCAATAATTTCTATCTGTGTTTTTGCTTCCAGCCCTGCCTGAAGTAGGAGTCCAAAGGAACCACAACAGAGCACTGAGAGGTGTCTGCTGGCAGAGCCTGTGTCAGCCCCTCGGACCATGAATGGTGTTGCTTCAGTGCCCTTCCACCATCAGGCTTGATTTAACGCCTTCCCTGCTGAGCCTTCCCTGCCTCCAGCTCCTTCACCACATATGTAACATCAGTTCAAGAGATCTGAGAGAAAGGCACTGAGCTGGGAACCTCAGCCACGTTTCCTGGCTATTTCTCCTGGTCTAGTGAAGCCTATTGCCTTGTCCTACACACCTGCCCCTGTGCTGGCCTCAGAGCATTGCAGCAGCAGAGAGGACACTGGTGAGGACAGCTCGAACCAGGAACACTCTCCAAAGAAGCTCCTTCCGCCCCTGGGTTTCATGGCTCAGTCCGGGGCAGCAACAAGCAACAGGTCAAGTGGAAATGGCCTCAAGTTACATCAGGGGAGTTTTAGGTTGGATATCAGGGAAAATTTTCCCAGTGAAAGGGTTCTCCAGCCCTGGTACTGCTGTGCAGGGCAGTGGTGGAGTCCCCATCCCTGGAAGGATTTGAAAGCCACGTGGATGTGGCATTTGGGGACATGATTGAACCCTGTCCACACCACCCCTGCCACTGCCAGCAGCCGCCACCCCACTCTGCTCCTGGGAAATATCAGAGGCACTGAACACATCCAACAGTTCTCTCTCATACACATACAAATACTGCTTCCCCCTTCAACAGCAAAATTAAAGAAAATCAAGTTTCTGTGAAAACCTCACAAAGAGAAAGATGAAAATCACACAAAACTCATTAGAAAACACATTAGGAAAGAAATCTTATTCAGCCTCATCTGCATTTAACATTTTAAACTTGTTATTTTTAAAATGCTTAAGGGCACAGTTCATTTAGATTTAAGGTAAACACTTTGCTAAATATCAAACATTAATAGAATTTTTGTAACAATATTGGTTTGATGCTGCTTGCAGAGTATGTTTCTTTATAGATATAGGTGCAAGCCTTGATATGCATAATTGCTCTGGAAAAAGTTTAAAATTATGAAGCAATTGAAAAAAATGCATCAAGTTAAATAATTACATGTAAAATAAAATTAAAGAATTGAATGGTTCATCATCTCTTTTAAAAGCTTTTTTTCTCCTCCAGAAATGAAAGTGTTTGATCTTCTCCACACCCTGGTAGGAATGAAATACTCTTGCTCTCATCCATGGCACAGGGCTTCTCTTTCAGCTCCACACATCCCCATGTGGAGCTGTGGAAGGGGGTGTTTATAGCAGCAGCAGGGTCGGATTGGAGGAGTGCGTGTGTGCTGCTTCCCTGTGAGCAAACGTTAAATCTCCAGTCAGTGGCACCTGCTATTTTATCACATGGAGTGCTCCAACCTACTCTGCCATATTTTTGCTATAAATGGAAACCAATTCATCCCTGCAAGCTTATTCCTTCTTTTTCCGAACAAACAGACATGACTAGAAGGTAAAAAAACCCAACAAAATGCCATCAGCGAGTGGAAAGGGGAGGGTGAGGGGTGTTGGGGTCACAAATGCTTCCCACATGCTTGGCCATCCTTCACTGCCTGACTTAGTCATTGACAGACAAATTTACAACCAGGGGAATGTCAGTGCTGCAGGCAGGAAGCTGGATAAATGTGCAAATACCCATCTCAGGGGGACAGTTGGTGAAATAACACTGTGCAATTAAAAAAAAAGAATCTTCCAAGAAGCAATGAAAATTGCATGTGAAAAATCAGAGTTTTCTTCCTCTTTATAGCAGAAGAGAAAGCTGGAAACACTGGAGCTGTGGTCACTTGAACTGATGTAGGTGTTCACCCTGCTCTCAGTGGGACATCACGATGGAGAAACCCCAAGAGCCCTCCTTCCTACACTACTCCCCAGTTCTGTGGCAGTGTGTCTGTCCCAGCAAGGCCAAGGGAAGAGCGAGGAACTCCTCTTGGGTCTTTTTCAGCTGCAGCTGTGCAAGTGCTGGGCCATCCTGCCCAGAATGTGCTTTGGCCAGGAAAGGTCAGACCAGATGATTCTTGAGGTCTCTGCCCACCCGAGACTCTGATTCTCTAACTTCTTGATAAACAGCAACTTCAGATAAAGTTTCATGTTCTGTTTCTTCTGGGGTGAGAAGCAGAGGCTTCTGTGGGGGGAAGGTTTCAATGTCCTAAAAAAGAGAGGTTATTTTGAAAGAAAAAAAACAAGTCTCATAGTATACATTAAAATTTCAGGTTCTTTCTCTTACCCTTCAAGCTCTGCTGTATTTGCTGTTATTGTAACAAATCAAACATGGGAACAAGCATCAGTCTAATAAGTATTAGCATCTTTTTGGGCAAAGGTGGCTTCAATAATCAGTTATCTGCAGATTTTAACGTCCTCTGTACTAAACTTAACTCACCTACCATTGTAGGGACCGTTCTCATGGATAGCCCATTTTCTTCCTTCGGGTCTGTCCCTGCTCTATCTCTACACTGGGACAGAAACCAAATGTTTCTCATCCATCTTTTTTTCCCCAACCTCATCTCACAGTCCCTTGCACATTCTGTCTACCAAAGAAAACTTGTTTTCCTGAAAAGCTTTTAAATCTCTTTTTGCAGAGACCTTTTAAGATCAACTAAATCATGTCCATGGATGTTCTCTGTGCAGCCACTGCTCCCGGGATTCAATGCTGCAGTTCTCTCCTGCGATAGCACTTCTGCAAGTCCTGCTTTTGAGCCATACTGGAGATAAGAGTTCCCTGGTTCTGCTTCTTTCTCCTGGTTTGAGGACAGTAGTGTCCTTCCCAGGATGGAGGTTCCCTCCTTGTTCCTCCCATCAGAGCCAGGCCAGGGCAGGGAATCCTGCCAAAGCTCATCATGAACCACCATCCTGATGTGATTTTCTGCTTCTGAGGGTGGGATGGGGGTTCTGCCTTTGCCACCAGCTTTGTTGCATTTAGTTCATTACTGGTGCTGCTCCTGTGCCAAGCACACCCTGGACCTTGTGCTAACAAGCCCTGCATTGCTCTGTACATGTCTGGGGCAGCTGAACATTCACAGAGCCTTGGCAAGTTTAGGTCAGAGCCTGCTTTGCGACAGTTGTTCAAGTAATGTGATAAGTCCTGTCAGCCCCTGCAATCTAGGGAGGATCTCCTTGGAGCCCTCTGCAGCCCTGCCAGGCCATCCTCCTGCAGACCTCTGTCTTCCAGTTCCAATCCACGTCTCTGCAACTACTGAGGTTTCTTTGCCTGTATGATCTGAGAGCCTGAATTTCATATCTGAACTGGTGGCTGCTGTAGGTTCCAGGTGGTGTTGTCAGACAGAACAGCTGCAGGGCCTGTGCAGCTCTGCCCTGTGTACTTGGAGAAGCCCAGGAAACTCTCTGTTCTATCCTGCCCTTTTCAGCCCAGGATCAGGACAAGCCCTTCTGCTGATGTCCCATTTGTCACATAGAACTGCCAGGGCCTGTGACAGCACCATGTGCTTGGGGCTGTCCCATGTCACCCAGCCTGGTGCCCAGTGTGCCACCTCGGCTCCATTAGGGACAATTCTGCAGGTGGCACCTGGAGCACTTTCCTGAGTTGTTGTGTGGCTCAGTTATCCCACTGCCTTTCCCCACCAGCTTTATATGATCAGTCAGACCAGTTTTCCTGTGTTTCTTTGGAGTTTGATGCTGTTAAGTGTTGATGCATTAGTGTTACACCTAGAGCTGTAAAAACTGCTTTAGGTATTGACTGTCCCCAGGTTACATACTCAATGCTTATCTCAGTAAATCCTTCACTTGTGCCATGGAAGTAAAAAACTTCGATATTTATATGAAAATACTTTTGTTTAGAAAACAATCGCGATTTACTGCTCAAACAGGCTTTCTCGATTCCTCTTTGAATTTATGACTCCTTTCTAGAAGTGCCTTCTGGGGACATTTCTATCTCTTTCAGTGCATCTTCATGCTCTGAATACATAATTTACAATGAGATCCTTCTCAACGATATCCTCCTGGCAGCTGGGGAATTGGAGATGCTTGTGAAGATTTGAGTTTGAAATGTTTAACTGTCATTAATTTGCAGATTACAGTCAGTGAGCTTTGTAGATTGTAATGTATGATGCAATTACACTCTGCTAATGTAATATATCTAATTTTTTGAATAGATGATTTGTTTTCATGTTTCCAGTCCTTGAAGAGAAAGGGATTTATAATCCAAAATGCTAGTTCAGGTGGGGTAATTTACTCCTGTGGTTTCAGTGGGAACATCCTCTGCCCATAGTTTCCTGGTTGGATTTCACTTGGTCAAACAGAGGGAATGAGTCTCTGTGTTCTATGTTATCAGGGTATTTTATAATTTAGAGACACAGTCCTGTCTCTGCTTGTAAGAACGCTTTAATATCACAGGCTGGTTTGGGTTGGAAGGGACCTTAAAGATCATCTCGTTCCAACCCCCCGCCAACACATACATTGCATCAATACTTTCACCCACGTTAACTTGCATAACAGAAAAATAAAAAATGCAAAGTGATCTGTGAAATGTCTTATACTTAACAACTATGCTTCAAACTCTCAGATGTGGCTGCGCTGAGAACTCAGAGTGTAACCAGTGCTGCCAGAAAACCCCACACCAGTCCAGGAAATGGGGGGACTCTGGTTCCCAACAGGGACAATGCTCTCACCCACCTGACCATGTGCTCAGTGAAGGAATAACTGCCTTTAGTCTGTATTGTTTCTGCTCCCTGTCTTTCAGGTGTTTGTTAAAGCAGGATGAAGACTTGGCCAGGAAGTGATTCCTTAAGTGTGGCTGTGATGAGCCCATGCCATGAGCTGGCAGCAAAACCTTTCCAGGGAGACCTGACTTGTAGTTTAGAGAAGCAGCAGAGCTGAGAAGTCAAAAATGCCCCATTCCTGGAACCTTTTGTCCTAAAACACTCTTGATTTTTGCCGAAGGGGTTGCTTTGTGCTGGTGGTGGCTGGACAGGAGGGAATGGCCCCAGCTCCTTCCCCAGTGTTGCACAGGATCTTCCAAGCTGTCACTCTCAGGGAGGATCAACCCTTTTTCTCCTCCTGAGAGTCTTAAAACTGCTGGGGGCAGATACAGCTCAACATTAGCATACAGCGTTCAGGGCTACCTTTAATTTGCATAAGAAGTCTAGAGATAATTCAATAAATGCCATCACAGCCTCAAAAAAACTTGTTGAGTTTTAATTGGATTGAACAATAATTTTATCTGCTGTTCATTGTATTAAGCATTCCAGCAGTGTATTAATTTTTAGTGAAAGGAATTAATTTTGTAATTATTAGTGTTGGTTTTTTTTGGAATCTCTGAATATATTACCTGCTCCGTTAGGGCCTTTTAGCATCACTGTGTGCCAGATTCTGGGCTGGGTCTATTGTGCCTGTTAAATGGGGTCTGACACTGTGCTGGGAATCAACACGCTGTTAAAAAATGGTTAATTGCTGTGTTTGTCTCTCCCCTTGGCTGCTGAGGAGGATTCCCTGGCACAAATGGCTGGAGATGTGGCTGCACCTGTGCCAGGGTCCCCTGCATGTCCTTGTCCTAGTGGTGACCCGACCTCCATAGGCAGATTTACACTTCACTGGTGCAGAATTCATTCAGGAGCATGGCTGGCACTGGAATGGCGTGCCTAGTGCTGCCCCCAAAATAACATTTGAACATTATTGATCAATATTTCAATATCAAACAGTATTTTAAGTGTATTTACTACTACCACTAATCATCTCAGACCTAAAAATCAATCCTTCGTTGAGGTGAGAGTTTTACCACTTCCACTTCCAGCAGAAGGAACCACACTGCTGGGGAAGTTCTTTCCTTGTAAGCCCCATTTTGTTATCGTTGTGTTACTGTTTCCATCCAAACACCCTTGGAGTTAAATTACAGCCACTGATCTGCCACTGGATGTTGAATCCAAGGGTTGTGTTAACAGATGCCCCCTGGCACTGGCACATGTTCCTCAATGGAAGTGACTCCTCACCCTCTAAACCATTATAATATTTAACCTTACATCATATTTGGGAATGAAAAATAATTAGTTGCTTGGTCAGAAGTCATTATCTATTGGTATTATATTTTTATATTATGTCCTTTCCTTAACCCTATTTAACAGAGGAACCTTTTCTGAGTATCACAGCTCTTCCCAAGGATTTTCATGGATAAAGCCAGCCAGCCCAGGGGAGAGGAGCCATTTGCAGAATGCAGAGAAAAATGGGAGGCAGCTGCCCAAGCAGCTACAACATTGTCCCTGCCAAAGTCTGCTTTACATAGTAATAATGCTTAAAATAGAGACAGAATTAAATAAAAAAAAAATAGCCCGATGAGAACAGTTTAGAAAATATAATTTTCTTATAGTTTCCTTTTTTTATGACAGAAGTTCAAAGTCTATTAGAGGGTTTGCTTATGTGACAGAACCTGAGGTACCCCGCTGCTGCTCCCCCCGTTCTGCACCATCCCCAGGCAGAGACAAAAGGGCAGTGGGCCTTTTCCCACAAATTACACACATTGCTTTAAGGGTTTTTTCTTATTCTTCTACTAAATCCTTTTTCTTCTCCCTCTCCATCTGCTTTTTCCTTCCTGCTCCCCTTCCTTCTCCTCCATTATCTCAGAGGCCTTGCAGGACACCAGGGCTGTGCCTGCTGCTCCTCGCTGACTGTCCAGGTGTGTCACCTCTGGCTCTGCCATAGCTGCAGAGCAGGGGAACTGCTGAAAATGAACCTTTGAGAGCAGCACAGAACACACAAAGCCCTTTGCTGGGTGGTCTGGTCCTGGGCAGAGCATTCCCTGCCTTGTGCAGTGCCCAGCGCTGGCATCAGCTGTGCCAGGTGGACGCAGTGTCCCTGTCGGCCCTCCCTTCTCAGGGAGCATCCTCTGCATCCCCTGTCACACGGAGGAAGTGCAATCTGGGGGAACACCCCAAAACTACCTGCTGCCCTCTGCAAACTGCCTGAATCCTCTTAGCCACGCTGCTGGCAGGCTGGATGTGTGCAGCACAGTGTGCAGGTCACCTCTTCAGAGGTCTGTGAAGTCAGAGACTATTGTAAGCTCAGCTCAATAAATACACAGAGCACCAAAACAGCCACAGGGCCAGCTGTGCTAGCTCGCCTCCAGCTGCTGCTCCAGAGAAGTACACACACCTCACCACTGCTCTGGAGTGTCTGCTGTCTGCAGAAAGCCCTCCTGATCCTGCTCTCTAGCTCTGCCCCCTCTTCCCTTTGTGAATCCTGCTGCTTCTGCCAGTAGCCTTTAGCCATATTTTTGGCCTGTCTTGCTGTCCCTCCTGCCATCCCCATGGATCTTCCAGCCGTCAGCTGGGCAAGCTTCAGCCCGCACTGCGCAGCATCATCATTCCACTCCTGTCCTCAGATAAACCATCGCTTTTGGCACCAACACACCAAAGCCACCGTGCTGGCAGCGCTGGAGCACAGACTCGAACTCTCAGCATCTGGGCAAGGGACTACGCTGCCTTGAGACAGAATCCTCAGGGCTGTGATACGGGGACACGGCCTGGGGGACACCCCAGCAGTGTTTGGCCCCTTGAGAGCCCCCCAAACCGTGACACTCAGCCCTGGCTCCAGGCTGCCACCTCTTCTGCTATGATTCTCCATGTGAGCCTCTCTGCCCCAGTTTAGACCAGATGCCTTCTCCATGTAAATATTTGCCTCAAATTATTCTAAGTTTTAAAAAGGGCCTTAACCTCTTCTTGAACTGTGCCTGACCCCAGAGCATCCGCTGCAGTCCCTGCTGCCCGGCCCCGCCTGGGACAGCCAGGATGCCACGAGTGGCATATGTGGTGGGCAGAGCCTCTCCGAGGTGAGCAGTCAGTGCAGTGAGCTCAGGGGTTTTACACACTCCTACTTAGTTTTTATTTTTGTACTTCTGATATCCAATGAGCAATGAAAATAGCACTGATAACACTTGTATGGAAATATGGAACATATGCCCATGAAAAGGAATACAAAATAAGTTTGCTATTATCAGTGTTATTACAATGAATACTTAATTAACTCATCATAGCAACACACTCACAGGGAAATGCTCTCACTGATGAGAAAGTGCTAAATCTCCAAATGAACACCTACAGACACGTGCATGACAGGACAGCAATAAACAAGGAGTCAGCTATCTCTCATTTATAAAAAGAAACCCTTTCAAATAGGGAAAAAGAAATTAAAAAAAAACACAAAACAAACAAAAGAAACAAAACAAACAAACAAAAACAACAAAAAACACCCCCCCTCTCAACTATTTCTTCTCTGTCTTTGATCAACCTGGTATAATGAAGGTGTCCCTACCTATGGCAGGGGAGGGGAACAAGATGGTCTTTAAGGTCCATTCTAACCCAAACCAGACTGGGATTCCATGATCCTGTGATTTTATTTTATTTTTTTTTTGAATACCATCACACCACTACCTAAAACCTTGAGAAATTTTGGTGCAAGAGGAGGCAACAAGGCCCTTCCAAATATTCAACTTTTCATGTTATATTTTCATCTAGGCACTGTATTTTCATTGCCAGCCTTACTCATGGTCTCTAGTCAACCCTTTACTGCCCTGTCTTGGATTTAGGACTGTTTTCATAGTGAACTTTTAAAATACTCTAATGGGATCGTTTTACTTTAAATCTAAATTCAAAATCATAGAATCTGATTATAGAGGCAGGGACCATAGGACAAAGGAGGTATTGGGGAACAGCTGCTGAACCCAAAGGTATTTCCTGCAGTATTTAATCAAAAAGCTTAAGAGTGTTGAATGCCTTCCTTGCTGGGACCTGCAGCACTGCACTCCCCTTGGACACTGTGCCGATGTCCCAGCAGGGTGATGCTGGTCATCCCTGTGCCCCTGGACCAAGGAGCTGGGGGGGGTGTTCAGCTCAGGGCTGGTCCTGAGCTAGCAGATTGAGCATGGGAAAGGGTCTCCCTTTGGGTTCCTGGCTGCCAGTCAAGCAAAGGAAGGATAATATCATATCATATCATATCATTTCTCACCTCCCAGTGTTCCCGTTCCTACATGGACTCTAAGAAGAGGAAGGTGGGAGCAGCAGATATGGGTTATCAGAGGGAACTGTTCCTCCCTGGCTGCCTGACCTCCCATGAACCATCATCTCTCTGCATGTACTCTGACCTCTCCAGATGTGTAAAAAATACCCCACCCCAGGCCAGTGTTCACAGGTTTGATTCTCCCCGTCAGGCAGCTCCTGCTGCTCTCAGCTCTTGCTGTACATTTTCTCACATATCTACAGTCAGATCCATGGGAGCATCGCCTCATGACTGACTCTGTAATTTGCCTGTTTTCTCCTTGGGAAAAAAACCAAAACCAAAGCACTTTACAGATTAACAATCAAGCTAACAGCTTCTGTTGCGGATATGAAAGAACATTACCCTTGTGGCACGCTTGAGTCCTACAGTTCTGTGGCTTCATAACTGTAGGACAGTGCCCGTCTGCTGCCAGACAGACAGGGCAGGTGGTGAGGTTTCTAGATGTTTCTGAAATTAAATTTATTGTTCTTGAGAGAAAAGAACCCTTACTTTTCTCCGTGCCAGATCAGAAGCAAAGGTCTGTATTTTTCTAGGTCTTGCTGAGGGAGCAAGCCCTTTGTTTTCAGACTGTTTTAGTTTTGTGGCTGTTTGCATTTTGGAAGCACAAACCCCACAAGGCAGCACTGGGAAAGCCAGCATGTGCTGAGCTGGGGTGGGCTGGGTGTTGATAGGGAGGCTCCGCGAGGTTTGCTCCAGGGGGCTGTGGGCTCAGCCTGGGGCTGGGTGGACCATCCCAGCCAGAGCTCTTCTATGCAGGGACACTTCACCTTCCAGCTGGCTGAGTGTCAGTCCTACAGAAATGCCTCCAAGATGCTTGTCCTGAGAAAACTGGCCCTGTCAGAGCCTTTGGCTATCTCCGTGCTTCCTATTCCATTTCTTCTTACAAAGTGTTCCTATTCCACAGGGAGAGGGGATGAGGGAGGCCCTTGATGTGGCACAGGCAGCTTTCTCTGCCTCCACAGCACTGGAGGGAAAAGCACATTTACCACAAACTGGTATTTCTTGCCCTTCCAAATACTGCTGTGAGGAAGCAAGTACCAGAAAGCCTTTCACAGGAGCAGGAGCTCTTCCCACTCCTCTCCACACTTTGCTCCAGCTGTGCTCCTTACATCCTTTGCTGCACCTCCCACCAGCCCAGGGTGCTCCAAGCCCCGTTCAACCCAGCCTTGGACGCTTCCAGGGATCCAGGGGCAGCCCCAGCTTCTCTGGGCACCCTGTGCCAGGGCCTGCCCACCCTCACAGGGAAGAATTCCTTCCTAACAGCCAATCTAAATCTAATTTTTCAGCTTAAAGCCATTAAAATCCATCCCCTCTGGCATCTTCCCCCAGCAGAATCAGATAACCTGAGCCATCAGCGCACTGGAAGCCCTGGCCTTCATTCCTGTGCTCTTGGACCAGCCTGATGATGCAGCTTTTGGTCCCACAGCAAATGCCACTTCCTTCAGCGTGGAGTGTTCCAGAGTGTTTTTTGAAGCCTAAAGAATCTGATGAAATACTTTTCTTGGCATTTTTAAAACTGCTTTTTTGTTCCCCTAGTGCCGACACATCTCCAGGGGCTGTGTCACAGCAGTTTAGTGTCTCTGCACAACCTGACAGATGCAGTGCTGTGTCATGCTCCAGAAATCCTAGAAACCCCATCTACCTACAGCTCCCAAACTTGCTACTCCCACAGTCACACCTGCAACTGGAGCTGCTGCTGGGCTTAGAGACCCTGAACCCCTCTGAACCATTCTCTTGTTCTTCTGTACCTACTTACAAGTGGGTCCTTTCCTGTGGGATGCAGGCAGGGTTTGGGCTTGGCATGATCCCTGGGGATAAAACAAAATTCATGTACCACTGTCCATGCAAATACTGTGAAAAGAATGAAAGGCAACATTAGCAACACTGCAGACAAAAGACCTTTCAGTAACAAATTGATCTCTTGGTGAAGATACATGCACATACCCACACGTGTCCAGAGGAACACACTGGCCATTCCCAATTTGCCAATTAGTCTTTTCTGGGACAGACTCCAAAAGCACTGGTGCTCATGAAGAAGCTTTTCTTCGCCTTCCCTGGTGCCCAGGCAGTGCCAGGCTGCCTTATGATTGTGTCACCCCATTTTGAACCAGCAGGATGCTGCGTTCCTTGCCTTCAGCATGGCAGTGTTCCCATAGCCCATCCTGTTCCCCAGCCCTGAGTCAAGAGAGCAGCTGGAGTCAAGGAGTTGCCTAGGGGAGAGTGCAGCTAGCACTCAGTGGCTTGGCCCTGGCCCTTGGTCTTTTTCACACCTTCCTTTCCATACTCACTTGTTCCTCTGTTACATGAGCTGTATGATGCAAATGTGATCCATGACTGATGATGGGCTGCGTTCTCTAAAGGTTGCGGGTGAGGAATGGGAGGAGTTTAAGGAGCTCCAAGCAACCCTTCCTGGTAACATCTCTGCTTTTTCTTTCTCTCTGCTGGTCTCCCTTGTCGATCCTCTTCAGGAAGGACAGAGGTTCTGCACATCTGATCTCTGCATTTTCCATGGGTCCAGGCACTGGTATTTCTAAAACTGAGCTTGATCGTGTCCTGGGGATGAGCCAGTGTCCATGACCCTGGCAGTGAGGCAGGAGGGTGATAGGCTGGAAGGGAAAGGCTTGACCCTTTGTTACTCCCCTCTCTCTCTAGAATAATCAATTATTGCTGGTTCTGTTCTGATTCTGCTCTTCAGCCATGATCCTCCAGCCCAGGTGTAAGAGAAGTGATCTGTGTGTTCAGGTGTTCCATGAGGGTACTGGAGTGCACGAAGCCAAGGGCTCCTACCCACGCAGCTCCTGCTCAGCCTCCCTCTTCCACTCAAAGGGTGCCTACGGCACTTGCCGTTTTTTAAGGAAAGCAGCTTTTTAAATGTGGATAAAACCCCCAATCCTTGTAGCTATTATGCTTTGCCATAGAGGTGTATTTGCATCATTCTGCCAACCAGCTGTGAATCCAGCTGTTCTCCTCCTGAGGTGGGATTTCCAGTACCTGAGTCAGCACTCAGGCTCAGCTCTCTGTGACCTGGAGGAACAAGGGTTTGCAGCGCACGACATCACTTGGGCTGCCTGCACCTGTGTTTGGATCCAAGGGTGGCACAGCGCCTGGCACTGGAGCACCTGGCAGGGCTAGGGACCCTGCTCCTCACCCTGGTTCCCTGCCCCTCCTGCGTGTGACTGTGGCGCAGGTCCCCTCTGTCCTCACAGCTCCTGTCTTGCCCCCTCTGGGGGCCCTGGCACAGGAGGGCTCCCACCACTGGGCCGAGTCACATCCATACCCTCTAGGGCCAGCTGGAGGGACCCCAGTGGGGTGAGTGCCAAGCCTGGCTCCAGGCAGGGGGATGAGCCCGCTCCATGTCCCTGGCAAGGCAGATGCTCCACTGCGCTGTGCATGGACTCTCAACAGGGACACTCAATCTCTGCAGCTCTCCCTGGAAATGTAGGAGGTTTAATTTTCCCGCATTTGTGTGAGAGCCCAGGCTCCAATAACGGCCACAGCAGTTTGTCTATGCTGGAATTAAATCCAAGAGGAGGTGGAAAGGTAAAAGCAGTGTTTGAGGAGAGCGACTTGGGAAGGTATGTGCCTCAGTGCCTGCCTTGGTACAGATCTGAGGGGGAGGAACATTCAAAAACAGGATTCTTGGAAAGAAAAGTGTGAAAGCAAACAGGGAGCCTGATTTTCTCTCTCTTTTTTTTTTTTTTTTTTTTCTCTCTTCAAAATTTCTGGGATGTCAAAGAGGTAAGAAATAAGTCAAAAAGTGACTGAATAAAGATGTGAAGGTAATTCAAGACCTTACTATCAGAAAAAGGGCCTACTCTACTAATGAGCTGCCTTCTAATTCTTATGGAATATTCCACAGGAATAATAAATATGTTGCAAAGCACCCAACAGCTCCATTGGGTTACAAATAGATAGGACCTATCAATAATTCTTGTTGTGGTATGTTGAGATAACATAGCAAATGGCATAGTGTTTATGCAGCAGCTGAAACTCTTCAAAGATATGTTAAATGAAAGTAAAAGTATTAAATGAGGAGAAAAAATCATTCTCATGTCATTTGTCACGCTCATGGTAAAATGAAACAAACTCTCAGCAATGATAACGAAACCAGAGGACAAACGAGTGCATGGGGAAAGAGGTAGAAGAGTTGGAGAAAGAAAATCTCCAGACCCACGTTTTGTCTCATCCTTCAGGATTCACCTCCATCCCCACAAGTGTTCAAGAACAGGATTCTATGATTTCTGGGAAGAGAGTGTTGGATTCCTACCCTAGCCTGCAGGAAAGGGGATGGGTGCTGTGGCAGCCACAGGAGCATTCACTGCAGGAAGGTACCTGCCAAAGGAGTTCCAAAGATGGAGAGATCCCTTCTCCCTGCAGATGGCCAGTTCCCAGCCTGATGGCTCAGCAGTGTTGGCTGAGGAGACGCTGCCATGTGGGCACACGGGCTGCACTCCCCAGCAGCCAGAGGCTTCCCCTGCTGGGGAACACAGATTATTAAACCTCAGTCAGTATTCGCTGTGGTCTCTTTCTTTCATCAAGTTTCTTCTCCAATATTGTATTTTCTGTCCTTTTGGGAAAGGAGTGCTCTATTTAATAATAAGAAGGGGTTGCTTCAGTACCCCTGAGGACTGATGATTGACTCAGCCTTTTTTTAATAATTCAGCTGCAAGACAGGTCCTGTGTATACACACAGCACCTCTAGAACATCCCAGAGGAGAAAACAGAGCGGGAGGGTTTTCCTGCTGGATGCTGGGGGCTGAAGCTCCTTCCAAGGCAGATGGGAGAAAACCCACCTGCCTGTCCTGAACAAAGGTAGTTCCACTTTGAACTCATTTCATTTATAGACTAAGAACCAAACCAGGGAACAAAGTGAAGCCAATGAGTGAAATACCCAGCACAGGGAGCAGACAGGTCAAAGACTGATACAGGGAATGAATTTGTGTGTGGAACATGTCCATCACACTGTGTTTGAACCTGAATCTTCAAGAGACAGCAGATTTCCTGCTAGGGCTTGATTCTAAGCTGAGTTTAGCTTAGGGATGTGAACCCTTCACAAGCCCACACCAGCAGGAGGAATTGACCATTCTGGCCAGGTTCTGTCTTTGCTGACTCCTGGTTTGGGGGCAGTTGAGCTAATTCTGACCTGGAGGAGACAAAGCACAGAGCAAGGATCCACTAACATCCCCCAGTGACATTTCTCATGAAGAACTGCCCAAAGAACAGCAGGACACATGTGGCAAATGGACCTTTCCCAGCAATATACTCTTCTCTGGGTGTTAGGCCAGCAGCACCCCTTGGATGTTGTTCCAATGGCAGGAGGTGATGATGCTCCACAGCTCAGGGAGAGTTTTGAATTCCCCCTGCAGCTACAGCAGCAACTCACCATCCTGTCCTTGTCCCTCTGCTCTTCTTCTGTCACCCTTGGATCCCTCTGCAGAGGGTGTGTGTTCCTGCTGCTCCAGGAGAGACTGTTTAATATGGTCTTTCAGGATTCTTCTGTAAGACAACAAGATCTCAGCTGACTTATGCAGTTTCACATTCATGTATTTACATGAATTTCACTACTAAGACAGTCTGCAGGGCTGGGAACCAGAGGAAATCAGAGGAGTAGGATTTCTCAGGGCTGGGACCCATAGTGAAGCACAGGAGCAGAAATTCCCGTGGGGCAGGGGCCAGGTTACAGACACAGAAATGCTCTCCATATTGGCTTGGGGACACCAACACATCCTGCTAGCTGAGGGGATGAGCAGCCTGCAGGCAGCACATGAGGAAAACAAGGATGGATGTTTCAGGAATGCAAAGGAGCAGATACATCCTGAAGAATCAGGGGAAAATGATTGTTTTATCTTTTCTGACATTAATAGCACAAGCACATACACACACAACACATACTCACCAAAACCATTAGTTAGAAGGAATATTTTTCTCACACTAGTTTTCCAGAGGTTTTGAGTTTCTTCCCATGTTGTGTTAAGTCCCTGGCAAAATTTCCCTTGAGTTCAGCAATAAATTAGAGCTTTTATGAATTACTCACCTCTGACACCTCCTTGGAGAAATCAAACATTAGTGAGAATCATGTTGGAGCAGGAGAGAGCTCTGGGAATTTCTCACTTCATCATTACTCCATGCCAAATGCACCCAGTGATCAGTACCAGGACTTGTACATCACTCAAACCAGGTGGGTTCTTACCCTTTTTATTGTAATATTTTAAACTTCAGATTGATGCAGTGTTTCCAGCTATGCAGAAAGAATAAAGCTACAGCAAACCCAGGACATAGTTATCTGTGGAAAAGAATCACAGTTTACAGGGCATGAAAATGTTACTTCTTTTTACCTTGCTAGTGCTAAATATTGAGTTTGTAATCAGGACATTCAAAAAGATGCCATCCTCCAAGTGCCAGACAAAATGAACAAATTTGGGGAGATAAGGGAAGTGCTTGGTGTGAGATACATCACAGCCTGTCCCATGGCCATTTGTATGTTCTCCTTCTTTTGGCCACCAACAGAGACTGATCCTGGCCCTATTACAGGCTGAAATTTGGTCATGGGAGAAGCTGCCTGGAAGGTAACAGGGTAAGAGCACTGGAGCAACTTTGCCAGATAAAGGGAAATCTGGGAGAGACTATATTTCTGACTTGTTTCTGGAGCTCTGAAGAAACCCAGTGACCCTTTATGAGCTGATGCCTGTCTTCATCTCCAGTAAATTGTGGCTCTTTGCCTTCCTGTAGAGATCCCATTAAAGAAATAAAGAAAAAGAGAGTCAAAAAGAGAGTCAGTGGTTGTTTTGATATCCTTTGCATTGTACTCTGCCTGGTCAGGTTTCACGTAGAACTGGATAGTTGTAATCAGTCATTCCGTGTTCTGCACAACACAGAATCATTTAGATTTGAAAAGACCTTTAAGACCACTGAGTCAAATTATAAACCTGAGATTGCCAAATCCCACTAACCCATGTCCCTAAGTTACATATCCACACATCTTTTAAATTCCTTCAGGGATGGGGATGACCCCACTGCCTTGGGCAGATGTGCCAGGGATGGACAACCCCTTTGGGGAAGAAATTTTGCCTAATATCCAACCTAAACCTCCATGCTCATGGTTAAAACATGCACAACTCCCTTGTGACTGATGCTCAAATGGCCTGAAATCTGAAGTCCTCTCAGGAAGGGCTGAGCTGACCAGAAGAAGGAGCTCAGACTTGCCAACGCAGCAGCAGCAGCAGCAGCACAGCAAGTAAGAAAATGGGGCAGGAGGCAGAACAGAACATATCAATGCATTTGGGAAACACAAATTACAATCATCAACAGATGTTACTGAAAAACATCTCTGTCCAAAGGAATTTGCAAGCTTAAAAAGAATTATTCAGTACCACACAAGAACATTTTACTGCCATAGCTGCACAGATCTACCACATTTCTACACAGCAATGCAGGGAAAGCAGCAGTATTTTCCACATTTCTGCTGTTTTGAGGACTATGCAGAAGAGATGTAATAATCATGGGCTTGAGGGAAAAAAAGACATTGCTTGTCATCAGTGACTTCAAGAGAGGTGCAGCTTTACAACAGCAATGAGATAAGAAAGACTAGTTTGTGAGTCCTAGAACTGCTCCAAGTGTTCCCCAACCTGTTGTTGGCTTAAAAAACCTGACATTTGAAGAGTCTTGAGAAGACATGAGGAAAAATCCAACACGTCAAACCAGAAGAGACAGCTTGTGCCAGCCCTGGGGCAAGAGCTGAGCTACAGAAAGGTGTGTCAGCAAGAACATTCTGCTCCAGCCTTGGTCCCACCAGACTCGGAGCAGTGTGACTTTGGCAATGGGAAGAGCAGCTCCAGCCCCACGTGAGACAACGGCAACCCCTGTACCTGAACTAACCCGTGGGGACCTGCCCTTGGTGCAACCTCTGCCAGGTGCAGCAAACCCTCCTGGAGTTGCTGAACTCCTGCCTGGGATGGCGTGGTGCAGTGCCCTGGGCAGTGCCCCTGCCACAGACACCCCCACCTGCTGCAAGAACCACCCCGTGCTCCCACACGTGCTGCCTTTCACAGCCACCCCACCTCAGTGGTCCCCTGGCCATGCACTGGATGGCTGTTAGCAGCAGTTCCCCGTCACTGAGAATGCAGAGAACACTTTTCCAGAGCCTACAGCCCCTGTGACACTGTGAGTCTCAGTGCATTGCAAAATTTCCCCTCCAGTTTTTCTCAGCTCAGCCGGTTGATGGTTTCTTTAGCTATTTTTATAGACAACCACACACAAGTTTCTTCTGCAGCCCCTGCTCAGCCTCTCCTTTCTTCCTCATCCTTCTGACAGCTTTAAATGCTCCTGCCTTTGCCCCGTGGTTCTGAGCATCAATTTGAGCTTGTTTTCAATCCCTGTGCTCCAGGAGCCTGGTTCCTGCCACAGTGTTGAGCCAAGCCTACTGTTCACAGGGCTGGTGAACTTCTGGGGAGCTCATAGGTTCCCTCAGCGCTGGGTTTGTATCAGACCTGGTGGAGCTGACAGGCCAAGTTACTCATCAGATGTTTCTCCTTATGTGGAAGTGGTAAAATCTCTCTGTGGGTCCTCCAGGTTGGTATCTGACATGTCAAAAGGCTTTAGTCACCATTCCCCCAGCAGGTACATTCACAGCATTTGTGTCCTGCAAGGAACTCTTCAAACACATTCCCTGCTGCTGCCCTTCCCAGGCGGCTCAACACTGAGCCAGATCCTCAGGGATACTGGCAAAGTGGGGTGGCCTCACTCAGGTTTTCCACAGCCCTCAGACCGGAGCTGATCCTCCTGAGAGGGGCTCCTGCCCCGTTACAGCTTCCAGAAGCCTTCAGACATCCCGCCTTCTCCCGAGTCAGGAAAAGCCTGTTGGGAGATGGAGATGGGAATGTTTGTCAGGTAGAAGTCGCTTTGTCAGTCGTGATCTTACACTGGCAGCTTTGTGTGTGAAAAGCAATCTTAGTTTCAATCAAAATGAATAAATAACAGGTTTAACATTTGGAAAACTCATTACTGGAAACTTCATGAAACCTAAGCTAGCAAGGCTGAGTTATTGCTTGAAAGAGCAAATTTTCTTGTTAAAAAATGCAGATATATAAAGATGTATAGTATCTCACCCAGTCACATTAGTGAAATACAGCATTGGTATTCTACACTCTTCTTTTTCCCCCAGTTTTCTTCTTTTTCACGTATTAGTGCACCCAGCTAAGCACAATGTCATTACCACAGAGCATTTAGCAAAAACATGGCCCTGGGGATGGATTAAACAGGCTCTGGGAGCCCTGGCCCCACAGATGGCATTGGCTCCCTGTTTTCCCTAGGCCCCAAAAGGACAACAAAAAAGATTACATTTTGATGAGTTAAATTTCCATGTGGGGAGGAAATGAACAAAGAACAGCACAAATAACACCATATTGTGTCTACACTGCTGCACAGCATGGCCAGTACCTCCTTCCTGACAGCATACAGTGGCTCTGCTTTATTTATGGATTCATTTATTTATCGTATTGATTTATTGATCAGCTTGGAAGCAGAGCTCTTACTCAGTACCTGCCTGCATGACATTCAAACCCCATCTGACCCCAGGTCTTGAGCCACGTCCCAAAAATGCTGTGCTCTGCACCATAACGTGGGAAAGCTGTTGATGTGCTCCATGATACAGGAAAAAATGGAGATCCACCTGTGCCTCTGACTTGCCTTTGGACTATGGAGAATGCAAGCTCACCAACCCAGGCTGGTGTACAGCTGGCCATCCATTTACATCAGCAAGGCATGCACAAGCTGAATTTCTTTTGTTTATTTGTTTTTCCCCTGCTAAACACATAGAGAAATATTGAAGCTGTGAAAACGCAATGCATGTTTCAGAAAAGCCCGGGCTCTGGTGCCTTGTTTGCCCAGAAATGTGCTTAAATATTGATATTTTAATGATGCATTCTTGAGAGGGCCCCATTTTCCAGAGACTAGTTTTTAAAGGGTGGCTCCAAGAGACATTGGAGGGGCTGAAATTGCACCACTTGGAACCTCTGACGGAAGATGGATTTTGGTAGGAGTGCAGAGTGAATACTGAAAGACTCCACTCAGGACCTCGCAGAGCCCTCTCTGACATATACTGCTCTCTGTTGTCTTGCACGAGGGTGCCTGAACTTGTACAAAGCACCTGGCACTGTCCTGCTCCATGTCCTCCTCTATAAAACAGAGATACATGGATGTGATGGATGGACAAAGGTTAAAGATTTCACACTGGCAGAACAGGGTTAAATGGGGTATTGGGAAGAAATTCCTGTGAGGACAGTGAGGCCCTGGTACCAGGTGCCCAGAGAAGCTGTGGCTGTGCCATCCGTGGAAGTGTGCAAGGCCAGCACTGTCATCTTGAAGGATGTCAAGAGTGTCATGGGGGCAGCCAGAAAGCCTAAGACAGAAAGACTAAGACACTAAGAGAGAGCTGTCGGACCCCTGAGAGGAGCTATGAACTCCCCTGGCCACCCATTTCAGGGTATCAGTGCTCAGGTGAGCAGCACAGGACCTGCTGCCCAGCAGACCTGACCTGTTCTCCAACACCCGAGGGAGGTCATTGCCTCTACACCCTTTTTATTGCTCCTTCCACATATTCAGGTGAGCCCACAGGATTTTCCATTTGCTTCCCCGCTCTTTGGAAGGATTGAAGGTGTGACGGCTGCTGCTGTTCTGGCATCAGGAGGCTCACCTGTGGCAGGAGACTTTAAATCACACAATTTTATAGACTCTGGATAATAAAACATTTCTATCCATTACCTGAATGGGTGTGAGATGTCAAAATAATTTTCTAACTGTGTAATATAGACTTGTAATTTCTCTGGGTAGAAATTGCTGTAGTCTGTTGAAATACATGTACAGGTGCTGGTATTAAGAAATGGAAGCACTTGGATTAACATGGACTTTCTCTGTTTGTCAAAATACAAAGGTTTGTATGTCAGTGTCTTGTTAGTGGCTTGTTCTCTAAGCCAGAGTTAATCAGAGCTTTGTTTCTTAGACACTAAAAGCATTCTCATTTTTGAACTCACTACCTAATCTCACTGGCATTTTTGTCTGGTTTTATGTGTTGCAGAGGCATAACTTCGACACGAGGAAATGGATTGCAAGGGGCCCTTTTGCTGCTGGTGTGAGCAGTGCCAGCCACTTCGGCAGCATATTTAAACAATAGGTATGAAAATGAGCACCTACAAAGTCAGAACAGGCTGTCCTTCAGAATGGCAGAAATTAGGGAATTTATTTAGCAATTATAGGATTTGTGGAAAGAAAAGTCATCTTTTATTTAAATACATCTAATGTCCTTATTTAGCAAGAGATGAATGCTGTTTAAACATTAAAAAAAAACCCAAACAAACCATCTTTTTCCAGGTAAGATACCAAACACAAATCTTGAGCCCTTCAGTGATAATGTTATCAGCTGTTCCAGTGGCCAGCAGCTGCTCAGGATCCTCGGAGTCTGGGGGCTACTGGTTTCTTGCAGATGTAACGTGTTGGGTTTTAAGCTTCATACACCCAACTGGCATCAGCCTGTAGGCAGTAAATGACGTGTTAGCTAAAATAGTTAATATAGGTAGTGTAACTAATGCAGCTGATGCCTTCCTTGGATAAACTCTGGAATCAAAACCTGATATCCCAGCTTCTGCTGAGTGTGAGAGCCCTGAAGAGTAACTGTAAATGCTCTGTTTTTCAGGTCTAGGATTCCCTCAGTTCAGGTCGTGTTTTAATTCTGTCATTAGTTCAAAGTAAAACCCATCAAACTTAACCAAAAAGCTCCCACAACGAAAAACTTCAAACCCTGAAATGTGCCACAGCCCTTTTCCCCACTCCCACCACGTGCAGAATAAGGAATTCAATTAATCAAGTATTCTGTAAAGAGAAGAAGCAATGGGCACCTCTCCATTGTTTCCCTGATAATTCATTCCACGGGCAGTGTTTGGAGGTTAGAGCCCTCCGAGCTGGATAGATCTCCTGGTTTGGGTGGTGGGTGCAGCTCCATGTCCCCAGGTGCTGGTTCGAGTTCGGGGTTGTCCTGGTGCTGCTGACCTTGTGCTGCCTGGGGACAGATGATGTACCCCCTGCACAGCCCTGGCACCAGTGCCCATAAAGAGGCTGCTCTTGCTCTGCCTCCTTCTGCAGAGTCCCACCCCAGGGTTGACAGTCCCTGCCTCTGGGCTGTGACCAGCTGCCTAACACTGGGTTTCAGAATAATTAATAATATCACAGAATCCCAGACTGGTTTGGGTTGGAAGGGACCTCAAAGCCCACCCAGTGCCACCCCTGCCATGGGCAGGGACACCTCCCACCAGCCCA
>JAWWMO010000174.1:62568033-62603913 GCA_035047845.1 Dendrocincla fuliginosa | reverse complement strand
GGCAGCCCCAGCTTCTCTGGGCACCCTGTGCCAGGGCCTGCCCACCCTCCCAGCCAACAATTCCTTCCCAATATCCCTGCCAGCCCTGCCCTCTGGCACTGGGAAACCATTCCCCCTTGGCCTGCCACTCCAGGCCCTTGTGAAAATTGCATGAGGCTCCCTCTGAGATGACCAAACAAACAGTCGCTTTCTGAGAAAGTAGAGGTAGGCCAGTGTTTGGGCCTAATTTCCTCCCATTTATTTGGACAAGAAATTAATTACACAAAGATAATTTACAGAATCTCTTAAAACTAAATCAGATTGTTAAGAGAGGGAACGCTTCAGCTGAGCAGGTGTTCTGAAGGTGATCATATGCTATGTTTTACTACTTAAAATAAATTACTAGAATTAAATATTCATAAAGCTCCATTGTTTGGCTTTAGTGCATTTGCTTCCTGTAACATAATTCATTCAACTTTTGTACAAACTGTGTAAGTGTGTATTAATTGCTGTAACGTAATTTACAGATTTCCTCCCATATGGCTGATTGGAATAGTAGATACAGCAAAATATGGGAGCAGCATTTGCTAATAAGTGGTGTGCATGGGCAGGAAAACTGCATTCCCAGGGATGCATGCTCTGCAATTTTTGTCATTACATGACCTAATTTGGTTTCAATCAGTGCTTAACATGACCCCCCACCCCACAGCATCACCAGTGTACAGCCAGAATGTCTCCCCTTGAGAGGCTGACAGGGACCAGCATAGCTGGAAATGTGAGCTTGGTGCCTTCACAAAGATAGTTGTTATTCAAAATGGTATTTTAAAAGAAACTGTCTGTTCAGTAGCACAAGTGCTGTAGAGTCAAACAGGAGGAAAGGACCATTTGCAGTGGAAAAAACCTTTCGTCCAAGGTTGGGCTTGATGATCTTAGAGGTCTTCTCCCCCCCAAATGGGTCAGTGACAGTCACTCAGACAATCTTACAGAGGACGAGGGCTCTGCAGAAGGCACAGATGTGGCCCTGGCTCCTTGGTCACTCTCCTGGGAATCCAAGACACTTGTGAGAGGGACAGAGTGCAGGAGGGAGTCAGCTGTGCCAGCACTGCGTGTGCATCCCTCCCTGCTCAGAACTGAGCCTTCCTCCGCCTTCTCCATCCACACTCAGCTGACACCCTCTGGGCTCCCTGCTGGGGCTCTGTGGGTGTGGGCAGTTCTCAGGGAGCCAGGCAGGCAGTGGTGCCCTACAAGAGCCATCCATCTGGAGGGTCCAGAGGGGTTTATCTTTTTGAGCTCCTCAGGTCCAGCCCCCAGAAGCACTGTCAGAGGCTGCCAGGAGACCAGGCATGATAGAGTGTGGTTTCCATATCTGTTCTGATCAGTGAATTTCAGAGCAAGTGCAGTCATTTTCCAGTGTCAAAACCAGTTTTCTCCTCAGAAGACACCTCCTCACACAGAGCCTGAGCCCTTCTCTACCTCCTGCCCAGCAGATCTCCAGCAGACAGAGCAGTCTTGGACGCTGTTTGCTGGGGAGCAGTCAGGGCTGGGGGCAGCCTGGGGAGGGATGGTCAGTGGGGCTGTGCTCCCAGGGAGAGCCCCCGGTGGGATTGGAAACAGGCAGGGATGCTCGTGGTGTTGGACAGCTCCGGGACGCTGCCCAGCCAAACCCAGCCTCTGAGTCCTGCCCTGCCTGCAGGTGGCACGGCCAGGCTGCAGGACAGAGGCATCCTGCTTTTCTTCGGTCCGGCCGCACATTTGGAAGAAAGGCAAGTGCAGGAACTCGAGCAAATCCCAGGACATCAACGGGCTCTTCCTGCCCTTCCTGTTGGCTCATCCCAGGTAAGCCATTCCTGCTACCAGGGTGTGCCAGCCAGTAGTGACACATGCAATGTGGAATTTGATTTCTGTTTTCTTCTTTGACTCTTCTCCCTTTCATCTGGCACTTGCATGTTTGCTGCGGGAAGTGCCAGACTGGCAGCAGCTCCCGGTTTAAGCAGGCAAGGGCTGAGAAGCTCCTTACTGAGCTGTACATGCTCTGCCACAAGCCCTGAGCTCAGCCCCGAGGCTGAGACAGCATGATCCTGGCTGTGGGTGTGCAGGATGTGGCCCATTATTTACATATAAAGTGCTGTGATCTGTTGAATTAGTGGTTGTGAGCATGGTGCTGCTCTTAGATAGAACTGGGGTATATTATAGTGAGGGCAGGGCATGACAGAGCTTTAAATATGAACTGAAACAGCTGCAGACAAATGTTGTTCAGGACTGTCTTCCTGTTGATGCACATCCGGTATTGGGAATGCAGGTACCAAACCAAATGTGTGGGAAAAGGATGTTGGAATGTCTGTATGTGTGTGCACAAGGACAGAGTCCTCAAAGTCTTCTGTGGCACTTTGTGACACCTGCACCAGCCCATCACACAGCTGACTTTAATAACACAGCTGATTCCTTCTGCTCAGTTCACGGTAATGATACGTACTCATTTGTGCATATTGGAAATTGGGCATGAAATGACCCATTTCTGTCAGTGGAAGTGGCTCTGGGCAATTTTTGCCTTGCTACAGTTAGAGAGAGTCTCAGAAATGTTCCCCAGCAAAGCTGTGGGTCCCAGCCTCAGAAGTACAGGATCACCTTTATGAATTTCAAACTGCCTGTTTATGAAGAAAGAAATGTTTCCTTTATGGCACAGCCTGATGGATTTATCTTTGAACTTCAGCACATCACCAGGTGTGCCCAAAGACAGGGAATCAGATCTAACAAACAAGTAACTGGAGATATCAGGATGGAGGAAAAAATCATGCAATGTTCACAAAACAGTCATAGAATCACTGAATTCCAGAATGGTTTGGTTAGGAAGGGATCTTCAGGCCCATCTCGTTCCACTCCCTGCCATAGGCAGGGACACCTTCCACTAGACCAGGTGCTCCAAGCCTCATCCAGCCTGGCCTTGAACACTCCAAGTCACTACGCTATTGGTTGCTATTGGTCTTCTAATGCTGTTGCTGGTATTTATTTAAAACAATATTAAAAAGAGGAAAATCAAGAATTTTTATTCTTCAAGTAATTCTAATATTTCAAATATTGTCATCTTCATCATGAAAAAGACTCAATACAATTAAAAAAAGTAATAAAACACGAATAAAAGTTCATGGCATAAATATACCAGGGAAGGGCTGTCAGGTGCAAATGCATCCCTCACATTTCTGCAAGGCACATTGAGTTATCCCCACTCAAAATGTACCCATTTCAGATATTGTGGAACACCAAGGTAGAAAGTAAAACTACAAATGATATAGCTGGAATGATTTCAAAGCTTAGTTCCCTAATTAATCCCAATAACAAGCATTTAGTACAAAAAAAAGCCTCTTAAAATCATGCCATCCTAGAATACATCCCCATTTTCCTTAGCCTTTAAATAGCTCCCTGGCTGAATTTTCATGCCAGTTCAGCTTAGCCTGCTTCCTTCTTCATTCTTGCATTTATTTTAAAAATTCTTTCTTTCAATAGCCCCTTCACACATTTCATTAACATTGTGTCTTATTAAAATCTTTTACCAGTGATTGGAATTTTAAACAAGTGTTTAAAGAGAAACCAGAGATTAAATGAATGTTAACAGAATTTAAGGCACTCCATTATCAACTTTGTGCCATATTTGTAAAATTCATGAGGCAACGTGTTTAATTACAGATGCGATGGACTCCAGGTTATGAGTTCTGCCAGTGAATTATCATCAGCATTGTGTGTTTAGTTTAAGGCTGAGCAATGCATCAATCTTCATGTTTTCTGGCATAAGTCATTCATCAGCACTGTCAAAGTCACATGGATCCATTTATCAACCAGTTAACAATCGTTTAGAGAGGACATAGTCCGAAAATTTGGTCACCTCTCCCCGAGTGTTTTGCATCTGTTCTCCATTTTTCTGAATTCATGTTTTTGCAGCATCTCAGGAGGCTCATGGGTGCATGTTCCTGCCCTTGAAGAGACTCAAAATAGCACAAAAATAAAAGGCCAGCTCACGGAAGAAAGTGAGGTAATTCAACTCCAAATATATTTTCTCTAAGATGCCAATAAAGCACTTTAAATCCCTGCAGGCCTTCAGAATGCATGATCTAGTGTTTCCTTGCCTTACAATCCACTTTCCACTGTGGGATTCTGAGCCTTCTGTCTCCAGTTTAAACCTTAATCTAAATGTAGAAATGGTTTGGGTAGCAGTGCTCTAATAGGAGAGGAGCAAGCACCCAGATAAGTCCCAACCTAATGACACACCGCGAATGAGCTCCATTTCTGCCCACAATAATTAGGATTTTAAACAACCCTGCTCCCCTCATTCCCAGGTTATCTCACCCCATTTCGACCTGGTCATGCACCCTGAGCCTGATGCCCAGTCCAAACTACTGGGTCGTTCCTTTATTAACCCTGGGCAGGATGGATTTCAGGCTGCACTTTGTGAATAAAAGCCTCAGCTACCTGCTGTCAGCTGGAAAATGGAGCAATATGAAGGTAATCACTTATGTTCTGGCTCTCAAGACTTTTTTCCTGTTTTTATATCTTTGTAATTCTGTTCTCAAAAATAAGTTTGTTCTGTGTGGGCCATGAATTTGGGACTGCCTGTCATAGGTGGCTTAATGCTGGGTTTGCAGGCACTCTATATTCTCTTGATCCTGATTAAAAGTCTTTGTGCTACTGTTGCTTGGAAGTTATCCAGTATAACAATTTCACTGGAGAATGGGATTTCATCAAAATGTATTACAGGAGTGTGCTAGTTTCAAAAACTTTAATCAGAAAAGGGATCTTGGAGCCAGGGAGGTATTTTGTGTTGAAAGGAGACACTGTGTTGAATGCAGGTGTGTTCTCGGTTCATAAGCTCTTTACACAGTTTTCATCCTGCTTGGCAAAGCTATTGCTGGAGAAGTTTAGCTCTTCTGCAGGATCCTGTTCCATCCCAGCTCTTGGCTCAATCGTTGTGGGCATCATGCGAGGGGGTAGTTTTCCCTGCCCAAAGATGTCCTGTGGCACTTGCCAGACTGCAAAGTCTGGCTTATTATTAGACAAGATCTTAAAAAATTACCAAGAGAAAAAGAAAAAACAATGCAACAGTTGAGTCTGCTGAGGCCGGGGTTGAGCACTGGTGCAAACAGAGCCACAAGGCAGCCCAGGGTGTTTGTGCACCAGCAGTCTCAGTGATGGGGGTCTTCAGGCATCTCACTGGCACTGCCCTATGCTTCTTGTTTCTCCTCTGAAACAAAGAAAACCCTTGAATCCTGGTTATGCCTCTGAAGGAGGCTCACCCAAAGGCTGAAGGGAAGCCTGACTGCACAAAAATAGATGTGAGTTTGAGGCAGAACTGAACGCTGATAACTTAAAATAAAATAAAAGCAAAGCATTTTGAGAAACTTCAGAGAGATCCCTTGAACATTCAGTGTGTCCAGTCTGAGCACAAACCCTCACTTGTCCAATCTGTGCACTAATGCCACCTATGCCTGGGTGCCCAAGGGCACAGTGCCTTTGTTCTCAGGCCAGGGCCCTCAGCATGCCTGCCTTGGGTTCAAGGGGAGCTCTGGGGAGGGTGTCTAATGCTGGCAAACTGAGCTGGCACCTGGATCACACAAAAAGGAAATATCAATAGTATTGAACAATGTCCTTTAGAGCATGCTTTAGCTTTTGATCAGTCCTGGAGAGGCCAGGCAGCTGGACCAAATGATCTCTGCTGGTCCCTCCCAACTGAAATATTCTAGTCTAGTCTAGGCTAGTCTATTTTGTAAGAAGGTACTGGACTGTTGTTCTCTTTCTTTGTGATGTTTTTTATTCTCTGAGTGTCTTCTCTGTATTAGAAAACAACCAAACAAAACCACGACAAACAAAACAAAACAAACAAACAAAACCAGAAAACAACCCCCAAGCAACCAAATATGAGGAGTGATTAAGGCCAGACTTGCCCCTCAGGGTTTCTGGCCCAGCCCTCCAACCTGGGCTGACTGGAGTGTGCCCAGACTGTTCAGGGTCAGGCTTTTGCCCTCCAGGGTGCTGGGTTTGGCCCAAGTCTGGCCCTGCTGGAGCCACAGGAAACCCAGGCTCGTGGGGAGAAAGGCTCCTGACCCGATGCTCTGTAGAGCGTGAGGATTTACAAAAATCAGGGCAGTTGCATGAAAATCTCTGAATAGAATCCAGATTTTAGTTCCAGTTGCTGCTCTTCAGAATGAGCCATTTAACATCTGAGTTCTCTCACTGTATTTGTTCCCATATTTTGCATCCTCTGGTTTCTCTGCTTTCTGTTCTTGTTGAACTCCTGATTACCGGTAACATCATTCTTTGGGATTGCTGTTGAAGAACATTTTAAAATAAAAATCAGTATTTCATTCAGATAAAAATAATCCTTGGTTTAATGCCCAAGAATTTATTAATGTGACTCCCTCTCTCTGCTGTTGATGTTAAGCCTGATGTATTTTTAAAAATCTCTTACCCATGGAGATCACTGAAGACAAATCCCTGTCTGTTACAGATACTTGGTATGAGAACCTTTCAGGAGGAAAAGAGAAAGGATGAAAGTCACAGCAGGATTTATTACCTTGCTATGAGTACCTGGCACGTGCGGGAACAGTTCCCTCAGTGCTGCCCTTGGGAAGCCACTGGGAGTAGTGGTGCTCTCAGACATTGATGCAGAGAGGTCCTTTCCTGTTTGTCTCGTGCAGTTTCACGCTAAACACACCCAGATATGGCTTCGATGATGTTATCAGTGGATATGTAACCACAGCAAACACATGGAGGTGCCTATGGACTTACTTTGCACATCTCAGTCTCTCAGAAACTGTCTGTAGAGCAGGCAGGAGCTGTGAGGCCAGTGCCCATTGTGCTGCTCTTTAATAAGGTTTGATTAAGCACATATTTAAAGAGGAATTGCAGAGCTCAGTCACGGGCAGAGCAGCTCCCCGGGGCTGGGTCACAGCCCCACAAATGCAGCCCTGAGCAGCTCTCTGTGACACATGCATGGCAAATGGAGCTGCTGCTCCTGCCTGTGCCGCTGCTCCTGCTGCTCAGTCTCCAGCCTAATCCTCTCTTTGGCACTTCATTGCTGGCTGCTAAAATTGCTTCCTCTGAGCCCCTGCTCAGCCATGGCTGTCGCAGCACTTGTGCCTTTTGCTGCCCAGGGGCCAGGATGGAGAGGAAGGTTTGGGGCCCCGTCTCCACTGGCCAGCTTGGTCTGCCCAGGACTCAGGGGGAGTGCTGGGGTGGGGGACAGGTCCTGGGGGGCACAGGTCGTACTGCCCGGTTGGAATTGGCTCTGACTGAATGCCCGGGGATTGTGTGCTTGGCTGCAGGTGTACTTCAGTGGCTAACCTTGTCTGAAACAGCCAGGGCTTCTTGGATAAAGAAGGACAATTTCAAATTTCAGGTCTGACATTTGAAAGGAAGATAAAGGGAGATCTGATGCCAGCTGTGGGAAAGTCCTGGCTTCCAGCGGGTGGGAGGGACATTCCACAGCTTGGTGAGCTCCCATGCACAAAGCTCAAGGAGAGCTGCACCAGGCTGGGTGTGAGGAGATGTTACATCTGTCGCTCCCCACTTCTCTCCTTCCATTTGTGGAGCCTGTCACATTGTGCCCTGTGTCCTCATGGAGCTGTAGCACCTTGGCCTACTCCAGGGGATGGGAAGGGATCTAAAAGGAGAAGTGGATGGTGGGACTGTGGCCCTGGGGTGCCTTGGGAGCTCTTGTGTGTGCCATGGGTGAGCCTTGGCAGAAGCCCAGGGGTGTCCATGAGTGCTGGAGAGGCTCTGGGGTCAGTGGGGACACCCCATGTGTCGTCTCCCGGGTGGCAGTGGGGACCCAGCCCTGACTCCAGCAGAGCCCTTTGCATCCCACCACTGACGCCAGCTGGGACACAGCTCATTCACTTCATGGGGACTGTTCCAGTCCACATCAGTAGAAGACACACTAAATCTGTTCACTTCCTGCCTCAGAATACTACAGGAGGAAGAAGAGGATAAAATCTTGATGCTTAAATAGGAAAATAAGTTTTTCCTAAGGTGTTTTCTGAAATTTTCACCTAGGATGCCTCTTTAAAAACCGCTAAATAGCACAGTTCCCATTGTCTTTGCCTTTGTAGGTTCATTTTTGCATTAATACCTCCTTTCATAAGTAGTGCAAATGTAATCTGTCTGTTTACAAAAAGAGAAAAAAGATTTTGTTTCAACATAATGTCATTAGAGATGAATATTTTGCAGCCAAGCTTATGGCTGAAGGGGCTTTATTTTTGCAGGATTATTCTCTCCTGTTTCATAAATTTAAAGGGCAGCAAAGATATCAAGTACTCTCTAATACCATCAAAAAAATTGACTGGTTTAATTGGCATTCTTAAATAGGATTAATTTAACACTTGGGGCAGATGAAAGATTGATAGCTTGGGAAAGTAAAGGCTGGAGTTTATGGACATGTCAAAATGTGGGCTCCAAATGCCCTGCTGATCTCTTTGAGCATGTCCTGAGCAGACTCTTGAGACAATAACTCAGACTCGATCTCATTTTGTCTTGATCCCAGCTGAAATGGAGAATGACACTCATTACCCATTTTGCTGAGCCAATGGATAGTTTGGGATGAACGAGCCCAGTGCAGAGTCAGAAGTGCTGAGGCCCTCACATTCCCTGGGTGAGCTGAGGAGTGCAGAGGTGCCAGTGCAGCCTCTAAGGAGATGCAGACACAGAAAGTGAGATATATTGTTGTAGTTCCCTGCACAAAGGGCCCTCTCCTGAGCTAATGCCTGCAATTTAAATACAGCACCAAGGATTAATATCTTTCCATTTTAGGCAAGGACTGCTTGCCATGAATGATGGGATTATTGTATATTTGAGTATGTCTGAAATAGCACATTCAGATAGTCCTCAGAATTTAAAAGGCACGACACTGGTGGGAAAAGCAGGGCTTTTTCTTTTCTTCTTTTAAGGGAAAAATCATAGTTGAAATGTTGAGCAGGCTAAAATATTCCTTAAAGTTCATTGTAGATGGAATAAATGACCCATCCTTTAGAGGCCATCGCAGCTGTGTGATATCATCTGTAACTTCGTTATGTTTTCTTCTCAGGTGTAGAAAGATATTCTGGCTGATCAGTATTTTTCAGAGGTTGCACAGACTGACTTGTCTTTGAAATCTCTTATGAAGAGAGAGAAACACTAGTTTTAAATTCAGGGATCTGTGGGGTTTGCTGTGGTGAGAGCAGCAAGATCAGCAGAGATTGGGGTGGGGGTCATGAACGGAGGAGACCCCTCTCTGTCACAGCCCTGCCAGCACCTCAGATCCTGGGGCCATTTCTGGGCCTCTCACAACAGGAAAGACACATGGAACAGGGTCTGGAACATGTCCAGGAAAGGGAATGGAGCTGGGGAAGAGTCTGGAGTACCAGGAGCAGCTGAGGGATCTGGAGGGGGCTCAGCCTGGAGAAAAGGAAGCTCAGGGGTGACCTGCTCACTCTCTGAAACTCCCTGACAGGAGGGGAGAGCCGGAGGGGTGTCAGGCTCTGCTCCTGGGGAAAGAGGGGCAGGATGAGAGGAAACAGCCTCAAGTTGTGCCAGGGGAGGATTAGGCTGGATATTGGGAACAACTCCTTCATGGAAAGGGTTGTCCAGTCCTGGCACAGCTGCCCAGGGCAGTGGTGGAGTCCCCATGGATTTAAAAGCCATGAAAATGTGACACTTGGGAACATGGGTTAGTGCTGGGGAATGGTTGGACTCGATGGTCTCAGAGGGCTTTTCCAATCTAGACCATACTGTCATTCTGTGATTTCTATGAGGAGAGAGGGCAAAAAGCAATTCTCCATCCAGCTGGCACCCGTGAGCCATTATTCCCTTTTCCTGGAGGTGGAAGGTCTGTGTGACCAGCCCAGCCCAAGGGCCTTGTGAGCAGGAGGGGCAGAAGGACAGGGCCCTGTGCCCATCAGAGCCACCCCTTGCCCACATACCAAGCTGGCCAAGGGTGTCCCAGTGTGTCCCATCCTCCAAGGGCCCCAGACACTGGTGGGAGGTGACGATTACCCAGTGATGCTCTGGAGTGCACAGTTCAAGAGGGGATCTTTGCAGTGCTCAATGAAGGCATCAAAACGCTGTGAAACAACTGTTCTTAAGAGGCTTCTGGGGCTGTGGCTTTGGAAATATGAGTTTCATTTCTTTTGTGTGGTGTTCCAGGTCACCGGGCCTTTGTTCTGCTCCTGTGAGCCCCAGCTGGAGCCACTGCCATTGCTCATCCTGCTTTGATTGTCCTCAGCTTTAGTTAAGAAGCTGTTCTCTGCAGCTCTTTTAATGAGGAGGATTTCCTCATGCAGGAAAGCTTCCATCTCTCTCTTTTAAGTGTCAGGGTGGATGTTTCCCACGCTGAACACGAACCATATTTAACTGTTGTGTTTCTTCATTTCTCAGCAGTGAAGTTTCCCTCCTTGTGTTCAGGGTGAGGTGACAGTTTGTATTAACTCCCTTGGAAACATTTTACAGAAAACAGAGAAATGCTTTCATCGGATCCTCTGCAAAGTGCCTCTTGCTGGAGTCGTGTCCATCTCGCTCAAGATATTGTTCAGCTCCTTTTGGGATGTTTAATATGAGTGGTTCACTAAAGCCATTGTCCCTCCCACTAGAGCTGGTCTGAGATTCTCAAACAATACTGTCAGGAGTGGAAAGCCAAGCTGTTCCTTGAGAATTGGGGAAGGAATAAGGCTGAACGTACTGGGAAGGTTTGAAGGTAGTTCTTCCTGCCCTTTGGAAAGGAGGAAAGGCGGAAGGAAAGACAGAAAATGGGAGACACTATAGCAGGGGACTCCTGGATCCTCAGCCATGGCAGGGCTGGACCCTGCCTCCCTGGTCTTCATGTGGGAGTGGGTTTGCATGGGAACTGAGCAGCAGCAAGAAGCTACTTTGGGTCTGTTTCCTATGCTTTTATTTATTTTTCCTTTTTAATTGCTTTAAAGGGAAAAAGCTTTCCTTGGATACATAAAGGTTAGTCATAACAAATAATCTCATCCAGATAAAAAGACTTTTTGGGACCTTTAATTTTGAAAGATGGGTGCCACCACCCATCAAAGGTGAAAAGCGGTGTTACCATTGGCAAAAGGGAAGAGTGAGGGAAAAAGATTTCAGTTTTTAATACTGGATGTGTTATCAGAGCTTGTGGCTAAGATTTGTGTCTTCTGTACTTCATTTCTTATTGTATGAGTTTTATAGTGACCTCTTTCAGGAATAACTTTATTCCTTCCAGCCCCCTTGACATTCCTTGCAGTGTGCTGGGGATGACCCCATCTCTCTTGGCTTACAGGGACGGCTTCTGCTCCTCTGTGAACTCTCCTGCTAAAGGCATCTGACAGAACGATTAGAAAAATATAAATATTTTATTATGAGGCTCTAAATCTGCTCCTTTCCCAGAGAGTGCCCTGTCCTTGACTTGCTCGAGGCACGCAGTCAGTTACCGTGTCAGTGGGCAGGCAGCTGTGGAGCCCCAGCTCAGCACCATAACTGGGACTGCGTGTAAATGCTCAGCATTGTGCTGTGCCTTTACTCCACTGGAACACAAAACTAAAGTGGTAATTATTAGCAGTGCCCGTTCGTTATGGGCATTTTATTTTCCATGGCCCTTAAACATTAAGTGTTCCTGATAGGACGAGGTTAGTTGAACAGATGGGAAATCAGTGGCAGAGGCCTGGGTTCAGCAAATGCCTTTTCATTGTTTTCCCTCCTTTTTACGCTCTCCTATGCAAACACACCATTTCAGGTTATTTTGTGTGTTCAATAGACTCTTGTGCCTACATGTCATGAAGAGTTACCAGGGACCTTAGAATATACCAGCCCTGTTCCGTGTCCCCAGACTCTCCCCCTGCGCAGAGTAATTCAGAAGCAGAGCAGCTCCTGCAGGGAACACTGGGCAGGAGGGAGGGTATCCCACCATAGCTGTACCAGGGCAGGGAAGTGCAGTGACCGACCGCAGTGATGTTTTGTGGGATGGAAAAATCCACTCAGATCTATACTGATGGTATTTGGGCTGTGACATTCAGCTGGTCAGGTCACAATTACGTTTGAAGATTACACAACAGCAAGTGATTTAATTCCCCCAATGCTGTTGTATTTTCTTGTCAGGAAAAGACACAGGTAAGGAGCCATTCAGGTACTGAGTTACCATCCCTGAGAACCTCAAGGAACTATAAAGGTTTGGTCCAGGAAAATTGTGGCAGCAGCCCCTGGAAGTGCCCCTCCCCTGCCCCAGTAAGAGCCCCCAGGAAACCCAGGCCTTGTCAGGGTCTGTGTGGAGCATCACAGTCCCTTCCCGGCAGGTTCAGGGGCACTACCTCTTCCTCAATGCCAAGGTATTTGCTCTAATATCATGTTTGCTTTTCTTCTCCCATTATTTTGAAAGGTCCCCCTGTCCTTGGGTAAATGGTTGTGATCATTGTCAAGTTGGGACCTAAATTCCTGGTCTCTGTAAATCCACATTTTTGCTTCACTTTATTGCTACCCTGTGTTGGGTTTTTATTTGTTTATTGATTTGCCTTTTTTTCTTTTTTTGTCTGGGCTGCTAAAGCCCTTACCATGATGCATCTTTTTAGGAAAGGAGGGAACAAAATGCTGAAGCCAGTTCTGGAAGTGCTGCTGCAATAATTTGCTGGTTGGCAAGTTCCAGTCCATTTCTGCTATTAAATGTAAGTGCTCAAATCATTCTGTCCTCTGGCCTGGTACATGGGAGGAGCCCCCCTTTGTTCCTGGAGCAGGACTTGTTTTGTTGATGCCCTTAGGAATTATCCTATTCAGTACCACGTAAACACAGTCCAATCCCACAAGTGAAGCCTCAAAGACTTCAAGTCTCTTCCACAGCCAATTTCAGACTCCGGAGAATGAGAAAATCACCATGTAGGAAAAAGATTACTCCACAATTATTTCCAATTGTTTCTATTTCTGCCTGCCTAGAAAATCAGGAAACAGGATTTACTTGGGAACAATTGCTGTAATAAAGTCAGTCAAAGTTTCACCTTGTTAGAAGATTGTTTGAGCTAGGAAGTGCAGAAGTGGCAATCCAAAACACTTGACCTTGGTGTAACATTATCTGTTTCTACAGCCTTAAACCACAACAACTGCAAACACCTCAAGCTCATCCGTGCTCGTTTGCTCAGACCCCACATCCTCTTCACAGAAGAGGCATCACATGTGCTCTCTCATTTTCATGTGGAGAATTAGCCTTTATTTGCAGATGTGTGGCTAGGAGGGCAGATTGCACTGGCACCAAAGGGGATTCAGGATCATCTTGGACAGTGGACTGCCCTTCCTATGTGACCCCCAGATGTGACACAGGACATGCCTCTCTCCCTCACCATTTCCCATGGGGAGATGGAGGTGATGTGCTTTCCTGTGACCGTGCAAGGGCTCTGCCACTCTGGAAGGATCACAGAACTACAGACTGGGACAGGTTGGAAGGGCCCACAGTGGGTCACCTGGTCCGACCTTCCTGCTCAAGCAGGGCCATCCCAGAGCACATGGCGCAGGATTGTATCCAGGTGAAATCCATTGTCAACAAGGAACCACACTCATGAGACTCACCCTGACATCCCCTCTGCTCCCATCATGGAGTCTGTGACTGAGAATAGACATGACAAAGAAATTGTCTCCACATTCTCCTGACTTGTGACCCTCCCTAGTGCTGTGAGTGACCAAGACACCTTGACCTCTCATCCTGCCTGAACACAGAGCAGGGTCCTGTGCATCAGCACTCAGAGGCAGGTCCAAGATACGGCCCCAATCCCTCCCACCCCGTTTTTCCAATCCAGCCTTGTACCACAGCAGGGCTCAGAGCTGCTCAGAGCAGATGTCCGGGTGTGAGGTGTTGTCATCAGTTTCGAGCCCTGCATTGAGTTTCATAGTTCCAGACAGACCTGCAGATCCCTTTGTTCTGAATTCCCTGCATAGCAGATTATCCTACCCCAAACATAATCATCCCAATTACCTTTCCCTCTCCTTCCTTCGAGATTCAAGCAGAGGGGAAACACTTGAGGGAGTCCTTGACCTTTGAGGGTCTCTTCTGAATCATAACATGGAAGACAGATGGGGAAAGGTCCTGCAGCCTGGCAGGGCAGCTCTTGCATTTTGTTTCTGTGTCTCTAACTCAGCTGCTGTTCTGGTCTTTCCCTGGCACTGTAACATTCCTGCACATGGCAGTAGCACAGCAAAGGTTGGCATTCCCATATATCTGCTCAGCTTTACAGTCTCTGTCCTTTACCCTCACACATCTACATAATGTGAGGATAATGGAGATGCACAATTCTCACTGCAGAACCTGCAAGTGAGTTTGTCACAGTGGCTGCTTCTTTAAAGAAATATTGCTGTACTAATGTGTAACCTCTGGGAATCACTGACAACACCTTCTGGTACTGCAGAATGTCACGTTTCATCTTTTTTTTTGTTTCCCCCCCAGCGTTATGACCTTTTATTTTGATCTTAGGCTGAAAAGAACCTTCCCTTGTCTCAGGACTCTGACAGACGCCACCACCCCCCAACCCTGAGGTAGTGTTTGCTGCCCAAGGGCATGGCTGCATCACACTGAAGCTTTCTTGTTTGTGAGAAATATTTCTGGGGTACTTCAGTGCAAGTCAGTCCATCAGTCCCAAAGGACTCCCTCCTTGTGGGAAGTTCTGGAGAAGTCCAGCTGCAGAGCAGCATTTGTGTGGTTTGCTTGTCTGCTAAAGCTCCTGGACTGTCAGGTGGAGTTGGGTGTTACAAACCAGGAGCCCCAGTTTGGAATGACTGGTGTGTGTTGGTGCTTCAACACTGTCCTTCAGGCCCGCCCTGGCCAGGCCACTCCCTCTGCTTTGTGCCAGTGCCACAGACTTTGGGACTGATAGAAAAGGAATGCATGAGATAAGGAACACAGAGACAGGGATAGAACTGTGGATCGCTTCAGCAGCAAGATTAATAATGAATTCCCTTCTCCTGATGTGAAAATGGAATAGTGTTGCTACTGACAGTAATATGTCTTGAAAAGGAAAAAAATTATTTGCCATTCACTCATTTCTTGATATTTTCATGTACCAAAGTGCATTACCCACATCACGAGCCCGTTCGGCTCAGGTGTGCACATGGCCACAATCGAGGAAAGATGGAGTGAGATGCTGATTCTCTGAAGATAAATTTCCCTGGAACACAGCATCAGTTTTCTCTGGGCTGGAACCTGAGTGAGGGTTTCTGTGGGTGGAAGAAGGGCACTCACAGATCTCGCTGAGTATACGGGGTGTGCAAGAGAGCCCAGCACGGGGAGCTGCCAGAGTGCGGCAGTGGTGCCACTGTCCTTGTCACAGGATCCGTGGTGGGATCCCCACTCCTTCCCATGGGGAGGGAGCAAACACCAGGCCACAGGGTGGACATGGGCACCGTGCCCTGTGTGGGCAGATGTGGCAGGTCTGTGTCCCACCAACTGCCTGGGCAGATCCACATGACTGTGCTTCCCAGGGAATATCACCTTGCAGGAGCAAAGAACAAAATGGGAAGGGCTGGAAGTGTGAAAACACAGGCTGTGAAAACCAGCAAAACCTGTCACAGGTACGTCACAGGGTTTGGTTTGCATCACATTGAGTTCATGACTCAAACTGTCAGGTCTGACATCCCAGCAAAGTTACATCCCGTGGTTCTATGCCCTGCTTCCCATTCAAGGCCACTCTGCAATCCCTGGAGATTCAGGAAAGCCAGTCTGTGCCACAGTGTCCCCTGGGATCACTAAATATCATCCTGCCAAGTGAGGGGAGGTCACCCCCAGTCCATGAGCTGCTCTGTGCCCAGCACAGGCTGGCTGGGGGGGTGTGGAAAGAGGGCTGCTCCCCATGACCCCTCCATACCCTAAGGCATGGGGGAAACAGTGCTGGGATCTCTGTCTTTGGAAAGCAGCTGGATTTCCAGATGCTTTGACTGCTCTGGTTTGCCTGTTTACATGGGTTTTTTTCCCTTAAAATCTCTTCTGAGGTTGGAATGGTCCCAGGCATGAACAGTTCAGTGCCGGGTCCTTGGAAGAAGCAGGGCAACAGGCAAGTGGGGCCTGAGCTGTGAATGTCCACAAGGTTTATCCAAGTTAAACCCTGCCCTGAAGGGCACAGGATGTGCCCAGGCTGTCCCAGAAGCCTTGTCACTGAGGGCAGGGAGCAAAGACTCTGCGTGAGGCAAGGAGAGCTTTCCTAGGAACAATGGCAAGTGGAATTTGCTCTCTCTGATGGGGAGAGGAAGAACAGCATTCCCCAGGAGCTGTTACTGAGTCATTCAGCACAAAACACACGTGAATCCTTAAAATATACAGTACAGCCTTGGAAAAAATGAAGAAACCTGCTCCCAAATAAGCAAAGACTCCATCCTCTCGTCAGAAAGTGACTGTCCAGTTTGCCTGTTCCTGGGCACTGCAGTCATGTGAAACCATGGGAAGTTTTTTTCCTAATGAATGCCAAAGCCTGGATCATTATCTGAAACCTCATGAAGGATCTGTCAGTGGGACTCTCTCATGAATTCTGTACTCAAGTGCTGCTCATGCACAGAGGAACAGGGCTTTTCTGCGCTGTGTCCTGAAAGATAACCCTTCCCTGAAATCCATCATCTGGATGCGCATTTCCACACTCACGGCACCTTGCTTGCTGTTTTTAACACAGTGTATTTCCTTGCTGGCTATTGCTCCCCCAGCCCATGGGATTTGGATGCTCCGAGGCACTTCCCTTCCCTGCCGAAGGTCCCATCTTCTGGGCTGCTCTCTGGGGCTCCCTCCCCAGCCAGCTTTTTCCAGGGATGCAGGAGCACAGCTGGGGAACCAGGTCATAGGAAGGGGATGAAGAAAAGAAATACCTTTTCCTTAGGAAAACAGGCTAGTGTCCAGCCAGAGCTGGAAATTCTGTTTCTGGATCACCTGTGCACTTTGTCACTGGCTGAGAACTATTTTATCAAAGTCAAAATGGTCCTTACAAGCATCTTTTGTGTTCTCGGGCACTGGCTTCTCCTAGAGATCTATCCCAGTAACTCCTGCTGCAATCCCAGTTACTGTATGGGAGATGTTTAGGGCTGTCACTGGTGACAGGTAGCCTTCACATGATCCTATCACAGAATGGTTTGAGTTGCAAGGAACCTCTAAATCCATCTTATTCCACCACTTGCCATGGGAAGGGACAGCTTCCAGGCTGCTCCAAGCCCCATCCAACCTTGCCTTGGGCACTTCCAGGGATGGAGCAGTCACAGCTTCTCTGAGGACCCTGTGCCAGAGCCTCTGTAGCCTCACAGGGAAGAATTCTTCCCAATATCCCATCAAACCCTGCCCTCTGGCAGTGAGAAACCATTCCTGCTTGTCCTGTCGCTCCATGTCTAAAATGTCCTATCACTAAATTGTCTCAGCAGTTAATTACAGCCTTTATTATCTACAGTTTCTTTTTTATTTTTTTTTATTTTTTTTCCTGGAAATTGAAATTCAGCCCTTTTAGTCCTGTTCTGCTTTTCCTGGTGGTCAGAGCATCCCCAAGGGTCAGGAATCTCCTCCCTGTACTTGCAGAGCACCTGCATGGAACTGACCCTTGCTGATGGGACTGAGTGTTTGTGATTGTCTCACAAATGGATGTAAAATTCCAAGCTCTCAGGACGAGTAACTTGTCAAAACTGGGAGAAGGGGAAGCTCTGCTCTGTGTTAGCGTCCTTGTTTTCCCAAAGAATTCCCTTCCAGTATCATAGTAGGAATCAGATCCCCCATCAGCTACGTCCTGGTGTACAGCACAGCTACACTTCCATCCTCCAGGGCTGGTGAGGAACACCCAGAGCTGGGAATATTCAGGTTTATTATTTGGAATGTGCCTGTGAGTTTGTACAATGTAATGATTTGAAAATAACATTAATTTCCAAATGTGTTACCTTCTTGGAACACAGGAAAAATGAGAAACAAGAAAAAGAAGAAGACTTAACAAATGCAATTAATCTGGAATTACTTGGCAGGGAAGAGTCGCCATTGATGTATTTAACAAAGAACTAATTAAACCAAAAGGCAGACTGAAATAAAAGATGTTATGTAATGCAAATAATGCTGATTAAAAACTGTAGCCTCGAGAACTCCAAGCCTGTGTAGATAAATCACAGACACGTGTACATTGTGTAGAGATCAGGCTTTAGCAGAATTCCAGTCCCAGACGTGATCACATTTTTCAGAGGAAAAATGTCCTTTTGAAGGCATTCAGTCCCCAGCAGTTCAGTAATGTGCTCTTCATTAGTTCCTGGGTGCAGACTGACTCCAGGCCTGCACTACCAGGGGAAGAGCCACCCTGGGGGAGGGAGCAGGTCATGGACCCCTTGGGGATCTGCAGCACCTTCCCAGGGTTCTGCAGGAGTCACCCTGGGTCTGAACAGGAGATTCTGGGGGTGAAGGTGTTTCTGCAAAGGGGAAAGACCTGAAGAGAAGCAGGAGAGCAGTAACCTGTCAGCAAGGCAGCACTCGTGGATTTGGAAGCAGCACAGCTTCGCTCACAGCACCCACAGTGAGGCTTTTCAGTGGCCCAGCTGATACCAGTTACACATCAGTCAGAGCCTGGATCCATCCTGCAGCACAGGGTTTGTCCCAGGCTGTCAGGATCAGGGGAGCCATATGCTGCTTTTCAGTCCCATCCTCACCCACTGCCAGCTCCCAGGAGAACACCAAGGAGAGGGTGGAGTCTGGAGTCCGACTGAGGCAGTGCATCCATCCTGGAGCTTTCTGGCTGCTCAGGATGCTCTGAGGGACACTGGTGGCCGCTCAGGGGGCTATTGGTCCATCCTTCTCCATCCTCTCCTGTTCTCCCCTGCCCTTATTTTTACTGTTTTATGTTTTTCTCCTCTCCCCTACAGAATCTTGTGGTTAAGCAGGACAACGTTGTGTTGTCTCCTCACCCCAGGTCCTGATTTTCATATGGCAGCATTGGGCCCGGACACAGCAGCTGAGGAGCCCTGGCTGCAAAGCACACCCAGCTGCCTGCTGTGTGCGCGGTGGAGTTTGGGGCCAGATGTTCCCTGCTGCACACACACATTGGCAGTGCAGATGGTGGGAGACTCCCTCCCTGCTCCATGCTCAGAAAAGTTTATCAGAACAGGTTCAGGAGTCAGTTCTCCTGGTCTTAAGAGGACATGGACGAAATGTTGCATTTCAAAGACAAGATGTTTAATGCAAACCTGCTGTGGGTGGTGCAGCACAACAGGAATAGACTGAGTTCCATGCCCTGCTCGGCTCAGTCGAGTTTGTAATTTCAGCTCAGTGGATCCCTGGATTTGGTGTTTCGACTCACTGCACCCTGGCCAGGGAATCAATATGAATTATCAGTTATTTTCCAGAGGTGGATAAATGGCATCGTGATGTGGAACTGCCGCTAATCCTTGCCCTGTCCTTGCTTGTTGGGTCAGCGGTGTTTGTTTTAATCCTCTCAGGTCTCAGTGATGTGCTGCTCCATGGTAACTTGTCTGGGGGCTCCTGAGGAGGTGAAGCAAACAGTGGCATGGTCAGTAAATGGCTGTGAAGAGACCTGTCAAGGCAGGGCAGGGCCCTCACAATGTCACCCCCAGGCACAGGCAGCTCAGAGTAGTTATGTTCCCATGTGGAAATGTTTGGATTGTTCCACACACAGCTCTCATATCGCCAGGGCAGCCCCTGGTCCCATCTCCATCTGGAGACATCTGCCTGGGGACAGTTGGACCCCTGACTGGAAACACCTCAGTGAAGCCAAGGGGCAGATGCTCTGGGCTTTACCCTCCTCCGTGTCCCAGCTCTGCTGCCATGAGGTGGCTGAGCTGCCCTGACCTCATCCAAACCCAAGGATGTGGCTGCTCTTTTAGGGAGGGAAAAGTGTTGGGTTGTGCCAGGTCTCTGATGCCAGTGGGATGCTTCAGCCGTGCTCGGCAGAGCAGCCTCCCCTGCAGCACTGCGGCGTCACTCAGCGCTCAATAACTGCCTTCAGGAGCCTGCTGATACGGAAGGACTGAGGAGATATTTAACCTGGAACCAGAGTTCAACTGCATCAGACTGCTCATTAAAAATGAATGGATGCATCCGATAGGGATCATATTCCCTGGGATGTGATGCGGCAGTAGACACAGGGCTCCTGTGTTCTGTCCTGCCCTTTTCTTCATGTGGTCACTCTTGTGTTTCCATATACTGAAAATACCTTTGTTTTGCTTTTTTACCCAAATTCCCTCCTCCTTGTTCCCTCTTCAGATAGAAAAGTCTGAAGACTTTCAATAAACAAAGGAAGCAGCTCAGTGAGAGCAGCTCCTCAGAGCCCCATCTGATATCATTCGCACACTGGTCTGAGGCTGGACGTCCTTGGCCCTGCAGTAAGTGCAAATTCCCCTTCCCAGCTGCTTTTCTTGCACTGTAGCCCTCAGGCCCACTTATCCTTTCTTTCCTGTTCACCTTTCACCCTGCTGCACATTTCAGTTCTGAGCCCCTGGGCTGGGGCTTGCATCCTTTACTGCTGTTGACCCCACAATAGAACAGGTTCAGGTGTTGTCAGCCTGTCACTGGCCCTTGTTAACAGGGTCCTTCCCAGTCACCGGCTGTGGAAACACTGCTCTGCTGTGACAAAAATACAAAAGGTGGGCTTTTACAGAGCAACGTCTTCACAGCAGTTTATTGTCCCTGTCCCAGCTTAGTCTGCAAGAACAAAGTGATGGGCAGATGTAAAAGATACCCAGTTACAGTAGCATTTCCTCATGGAGATTTACAGCTCAGCTATCAGTGTCCCATCTTGCTGGAATGATTTGAAAGGTCACTGTTAATATCATTTTGTAGGTGCTCTGGCCAATCAGAACAGTACCAGGTTTAGCATTTTGGTACTGAAGTGACAATAAAGGAAAAGAAATACTTTTCCGATGTGAAAACTGCTTAAATCTCAGATTTCTATGTTTTTGTAATACAAATTTCTCACAGATTAAGTATTCCCAGTCCTACCCAGGCCTATTTCTGGTTGTCACCAGTTTGCAATCTCATTTCAAACAACACTTTGTCCTTAGTTTCCTTTATTCAGGTTAGAAGAACTGTTATGTGCTCTGCAGGATTTGCAGATGAAAATGAGTGAATGGTGTAGTACTTTCACATGCCTTCCGCTCTCCCCTGTGCCCTGCCCTCAGCACCGGCAGGTCACTGGAATCTGGGGTCCCAGATAAAAGTTAATGGAAATGGTGCCAGCACTGGCTCCAGTGTGAAATACCCATGGTGGGCACTAGGAGTTGAGTCATGGAATAGAACCACAGAATCACAGAGTCACTGAGGTTGGAAAAGTCCTCTGAGCTCATCCAGTCCATCACAGAACACCCCGAGTTGGAAGGGACCCACAAGGACCATGGAACAGAATCACAGAGACCTTTAGTTTGGAAAAGCCCTCTGAGAGGATCAAATCCAACCATTCCCTCAGCACTGCCAAGGCTGCCACTGACAATGTTCCCAAGTGCCACTTCCACAAGGCTTTTAAATCCCTCCCCCAAACATTTGGCCAATGCTTTCTGGAAATTGCAAGAGGAACAACTGTGATCTTTTATTCCTTGATTTTTTAAATCTCTTCATTTTGCTTCTTTCCCAGGGAGATGTTGTCACTGGGTTTTTTGCCTGGGGACTCTCCTCATGGGTACTGAGGGTGTCTGTTCCTATTAGAAATGGTGCAACAAATGCAGATTATGTGCAGCAGTTCATCACACTCCAGGCTGGAGCAGAAACCTGCTTTTGTTTCTTCCATTGCTTTTTGGGTTTTTAATTTGTTTTGGTGAGATGCAATGTAGAAAGAAGAAAGAGATCCTAAAGGAATTATGACTCATGGAGATTAGATAAATATGACAACTATAAAAGCCATGCTAAAAAGCAGTTTTGCATACAAGTCCTAAAAACTGTCTGGTGGTTTGTAATTCCATCATGTGAAGGCAAAGTCATTTCTAGATACAGATTTGGGTAATAAGTATGCACTCAAATTTTAGTTAAGAAAATAGTCTGTCCTGAGGGTCCATATTCTTGCAGTTATTTTGTATTCATGCCGTGCTCCTTCAGAGATGAGGAACTGCTGCTCTGTGACAGCTGACTCCAGAAACTCAGAAAATTAATAAGAAGGTGCACGTGGATCGGGAGCTTTATTTGTGGGCCAGGCTGCTGAGCTTGGGGGTGACACTGGAGGGGTGGGAAGGACAGAACTGTGCCTGGATCCGAGGGCTGATGTCCAATGAAAATGCCAAGGGGGCAGCCCAGCTGTGCAGCCAGAGCTCACCCAGCACATGGCTTGGGAAAACTGAGACTTGGATAAAATGATGGATCCTCAGGGAAATCACACAAGCAATTTGTTCACCAGTTTTGTTGTTGAGCTTTTGTCCAAAAAGAATAATGATTTTGGAGCTCTGCTTAGCAAATGTTTTTGTTATTCCAGTAATGGTTTTTTTGGGAGTTGAACAAAAATCAAGTGACAAGAGTTAAATGGCACCTTGAGAACTAGTGGTTATTGCCTTAAAAGGGAAAGGGGTCCCAAGTGACCCCTCTCCTTTGGAAAACTCTACTGTTGGCTGCATTTGATCCATGGCTGAATAAAACATGTTCTGATTTAATTGGAACACAAACCTCCTCCCAGAACTTCTGATCTGAGGGGCCTCTCCTGCTGGGCTGGGCAGGAGGAGGAGAAGGAACACACAATGCAGGCTGTGGGACTCTTCCCAGGTACATCTGAACCCCAAGGGCAGGGTCATGTCCCAGTGGCCCCATGGCTGCTGGAGACCTCATGCAGCAGGGCAGGAGGGGGAGGAGCAGTGAGGGGACACAGCTCCAGGACTGCTCTGGACACAGGTGGCACCAGGACCCATCCAGGCTCAGTGTGGAGCTTGGGTGGCACTGGCTGGAGAGCAAAGCCAGGAGCTGGGTTGGCACCAGAGCCCTGGGCTGGGTCCCCCAGTGCCACTGGGGAGGTGACTAGGTGGGCAGAGCTGTGCATGAGCCTTAAAAGCAGCATTGCAGAGCCACCTGCCCAGATGAAGGTTGTTTTTGTGGCTTTTCTTCTCAAGTACTTGGCAGTTGGACACGAGGATCTGTTGCAGCAGGGAAAATCAATATGATTACCATCAGCTACAGCCCTGGGGGCCAAGCCCCATCGCTCACAGGTAGTGCTGCATTGCAGGTGCAGGGGAACATCCTGGCTGGAGGGGAAATCCTGTGCTGGAGAGAATAGGGCTAATAAAAAACCCAGACCAGACCAGCATGAAAGCCATTTCCAAAGGCAGCAGCTGCTGAGGTGACTCTGAATTACCGGGAAGGCAAAGGGTTAAAGAATAGTGGTCTCTAAGCATCTACCCAACCCTGCGCTCCAGCAGTGGGCCTTGAACAGGTGACCTCTCCTCCTAAGCCTGGACTGGATCATCAGTGGACCAAAAGCTGTGCTGACTCAGTGGAGTCATTCCCAGGGGAGCCGCGCTCTGGCCATGCCGGCTCAGGGAGCCTGAGGAGCTCGTGTTGGCACCTACTCTTGGAGAGAGGGAGGTGGGGGAGTTTTGGGTGCCCCCCCGTGCTCCCCATGGGCAGCCACACAATTGTGAGGTTTTACCAAAATCCCATTTTTCCCCACCAGGAACATGTTTTAATTTTACTGTGGATTTACACTGGCTGATTTTATGGCTGACACTATGCCAAGGACGGGTGGGTAGCCACAGAGACTCTTCACAGAATCACGGAATTCCACGTGGGAAGGGACATCAAGGATCATCTAGTCCAACCTTTCCTGGCCAAAGTAGGGTCTGGAGAGCATGGTCCAGACCTGCCTAGCTGTATCCAAAAAGGGCCCAATTCTGAGAGCAGGTTCCAGGCAATTAACACACTATTTTGGAATGCCCTGTACCAGCTGACGAATTTCTGTAATGAATTTCCACAGTGAATTTCCAAATCTGCTCTTAGAGCCCGTGTTTACGAACCCAGCCAAAGTGAGCAGCGTTCCCTTCCCACGCGATGGAAACCACAACCTAAAGACAAATGGTTCCTGTCAGTAACATTCCCAGGGTTTTTCACAGAGGGAAGGTGGTGCTGTGTGGTTGGTCACCCACCAGCTGTGCCACCAGGCTCCTGAGGGCTGGCAGGGGGAGGTCACCCCAATTTGGGATGTGGCTCTGGGCTCCTGTGGGGCTCAGGGTTCTGGCAGAGCTCAGCCTGAGCAGGATGGGGTTGCTGACATGGCCACTCACCATAGAAGAGGCTCATCTCCAGCCATCTATCCCTCAGTGACTGCGGGAGACAAATGCCAGGCCAGGGGAAGTGGTCTGCAAGCCCCATGTGCCCTGCAGGTCACCCGACAGACCATTAGGACATGTTTATCTCTCCTCTCTGTCACAGAATGGGCTGTTGCTTCCATGGATATCTGTGAACTGTCATTTGAGGCAGCTTCTTTCCTTCCCTGCAGTGATGGGGATTGCCATAAGACAGAATTTATCAGATTCACACTTCTAACTCACCATTACTCATCTTCCTTTCTAATTCCAAACCCCATGTCCGGATTTGAAAAACAGAAAAGGCAACAGGGCTGCAGCGTCCACCTGCTGCTGCTCCTTTCCTTTAGCACCTCTCATGTGGAAACTCAGATTTTAGGCTGAATTACAGCTCATCGGGTGTGGGTTTGCAACAACTTCATTTATTTATCTCAGTTCATGAGAAGGCAACAATGCAGAGAATGGGACTAACAGGCCATACACAAACACCTGTGTTCCTCTGTGGTCTCAGTGGTTCCTGCAAAACTCTGCTGTTCCTGGAATCACAGAACATCCAGAGCTGTAAGGGGCCATAAGGACTGGAGAACAGAATCACAGAGTAATTCAGTTTGGAAAAGCCCTGCCAACCATTCCCCAGCACTGCCAAGGCCACCACGAACCCGTGACCCCAAGTGTCACATGCACATGGCTTTTAAACCCCCCCAGGGGTGTGGACTCCACCCCTGCCTTGGGCTGGTCAGCCCTGTCAGGGAAGAAATTTTTCCTTCTGTCCAGTATAAATCTCCCCTGGCACAACTTGCACCCAACACAGGCAGAACACAAGATTTTTAGCTAAACACAAAGCTGAGGAACCTTTTTTAACTGTGACTTTGTCCCCATTTGGTTGCTTCTTTTCTCTGAAGTGCCACATTCCCCTGGTTTCCCGTGGAGCAGTGCATCAGCCAGCCCCTGTCCTGGCTCGTGCTGGGAGAGGTTTGGGTGGGTTCATCACAATTGCTGCTGGGAAACCAAAGGGATTTGTGCTTTCTGTTTGTAGGTGCCCAGTATTGCTGGCCCCAGGACAGGGGCTGATCTCTGTAAAACAGATACTCAGGTATGAGCACTCTCTTTCCCAAGGTCAAAATTTACTGCCTGTAGATGTATTTTAAAGCCATATTTCTGAGGTTTTACTGCTCTTCCTTTTTCACTCGGCCTCTCTGGCACGAATGATGAAATAAAGTCCTGGAACAGAACTCCAAAATACTAATAAATATATGTATTTCAATATCTAAGGGCTGTTTATTTTCTTCTTCCATAAACATAAGAAGAACTGAATGAAGCAGTAATTCTGCCACAGAAATACATTTTAAAAAGTATCAAATTTCAGTCCATACAATTATTTTTTCTGTTATCCAGTCTTGCATTAATTTACTCCCTTAAAGACACAGCCTGTTCATCATTTACATGTCATTCTTTCTGTCTTCTATTAGTACATCTCTGCAAAGGAAATATATTACGAGAGAAATGGAACAACCTGTGAAAGCTTTAACATCTGCCCCAGCAAAGTTCCCATCACACCCAGCAGCTGCTTCACCAGTGTAAGGACACAGTGAAGTCTGTAGGGTATTGTTCTATCTGAATTTTAATATCTTTTCATTTCTTGTTTCTCCCTTGTTTGCTTGTTTTTGAAAGAGTCAGGAGCACACAAACATGGGGCTGTAAATGAGAAAGTGAAAGATTTGTCAATACTGGCGCTCTCGGGGGACTGAGGTTCTTTAATTTTAATTACACTTAAGTCAGGCTCCCCACACACCCCGCGCTGGATGTTTTTCTCTTCCGAATATTGTATGGGAAAAAATGCAGCAGCATCTGGTGCCTTCCTGACAGGTTCAATTGATTGTAGCGGGAATGAGAAGCAGGGCTGCTCTGGAACAAGCTTTCATTGATCGCTGGCGTGGCATTGGCTGCACAGGGAATTTGAAACAACAGCAGGTTCAGGAGCCAGAGCCAAAAGAGTGAAAAGAAGCTGATGTCGGAGTTTCCAAAGGGCTTTGTCCTGGCTTTGCATTTTTGCCACCTTTCCATGGTGCAGCAGCCATGGTGGATGGGATTTTTCTTGCTCCTTTGATTTTGTTTTAAATTATATGTTTTAAATTCTAAGTAAAATTAAAGCAAAGTTTGCCGAATTTGCCGATGAATTTGATATGTGATAAAAGGGCTCTTTTTTCAGCAGAAATGTGTGCACTTCTGACCACAGTGATTAGTTTAGATTAAGGGCATTATCTTCCCTTCTATCTACACTTCTAAATCCTCAGAGCATCTGAATGAAGCAAGAAGCTTAAAAACTACTGTGTGATTTTTATCAGTAAGTGCCTATTGTGTATTAAGTATCAATATAGACTATTGTGTAACAAGGATTTATTGTGTGATTTTAACACAAATCAGATCAAGAACTGTCAGGACCTGCCTTTTGCCCCCAGACGTTTAACAGAAGTGAAGGAAATTGTCGGTGTTTTCTATTCCTATGTATGCAGGCAATTGCTGTGCTGTATGACTGCAGCTCCAGGTGCTGAGGAGCTGAAGGGAACCTTGCTGTCACTGGGGGCTGGGGCAGGAGGCTCAAAGGCACCGCAAGCCCTGGCCCCCTGAGCCCCCTGAACTCCCCCAGCCCCCTGCACTCTCTGCACCCTCTGCACCCTCTGACCCCACTGCATCCCCTGCCCTTGGGAACACCCTTTAAAATGCTTCCACTACTCCACAGGCAGTTCCAAAAAGTGGTTTGGGGCATTCTCATGGCAATTTTACAGCAGAAGAACAAAGGCCTGGAGAGACAGGACAAGGGGGAATGGCTTCCCACTGCCAGAGGGCAGGGTGAGACGGGATACTGGGGAGAAATCCTTCCTTGTGAGCGTGGAGAGACCCTGGCACGGGTTGTTCAGAGAAGCTGTGTCTGCTCCACCCCTAGAAGTGTCCAAGGCCAGGCTGGATGGGGCTTGGAGCAACCTGGGATAGCCTATGGCAGGGGGTGGGACTGGATGGACTTTGAGGTCGCTTCCAACCCAAACTATTCTGGGATTCTAAAGAAGGGATCGGCTCAGCCCTGGGACTGTACTGGGCTCTGGGCAGGCCAGTGGCACTGCACAGTTCCTGAATCCTGAACATCCGTACAGCCCTGGGACTTCCTTCACTGACTCCATGGAAATGTTCAACCCTCAGAGCTGGTTTTTGACTTCTAGGAGAGATGGATGGAGGCTACTGGATGAAGATCTGTGATTTCAGCTGTAACTAGCAATGACAGCAGCTCGAAGAGATGTTGTATGCATTTTTATTATATCGTTTTCTGAAGTACCACTATTAAAAATATGGCATCCATTGTACATTCCAGCAGAAGATGTGTGTGCTATTGATTTCTTTGCGCTTACTTTAGAACTGTTTATTCTTTGTTATCTTTTCAATGAAAATGAAGATACAGAGAATCCAATGTGATTTTTTACTGCAGTGAAAAATACCCCTCATCCTTTGAACGATCGCAGAATGACATCCCACATGCCAGTGTTCTTATCTCGGATCCAAGTCTGAGATGTATTAGTGCAGGATAATAATGACTTATTTTTTTTCACAGGATACACATAAAAAGAAATGTATAAGCAACTTTCACTTCATTATCACTCTGCTATTTTGGCTGGGAATGGTCCACAGCAAAAAGAAAACAACACTTAACAATCAATCTCTGCGCTGCTTTTTCCCCCCCCAGTTTTATGCTTCTTCCACTCATTAAAACACCGCTTCTCATTTTCTAACAAGAAAGCAGCACTAATATTTCATATTTGTCTCTGCAGTAAGCAGAATATTGCCTGGCATTACACTGGAGGTCAGGGGACCTCTGCATTGTCCTCCTGTGCCGGTACTAACATGGCCTTGGGTGATGCCTTTGGACATGCATTTCTGCACAAGGCTCTGGCGGGAATGACCCTGAGCTGAGCAGTTCAGGGGCCTAAAATCACCTGCATCTCACAGGCACAGGGACAAAGGTATGTCCTGTGATGTGCTCCAGATCCTGGAGAGGTGGCATCCGAGATCTTTGATCACACTGGGGTTTGTCATGGAGGGCTGAGCACAGACAGGTGTTCATGCTCTGACGTGGAGAACCATTCTCCCCAGAGTTAGGTTGAATAAGTTTGTCAGCTGACAAAAGAGCCTTTCACCAGTTTATTCTCATGCAAATATCAAACTATTTGCCCTCAGCTGCAGGAACATTCTCTGCCTGGCGGCTAAGAGCCTCTATTAGTTCCTTCCTTCTCCATGCTGTCTGGATTTCCCAGGGGCTGTGTTGGCTGCTCCCTGTCCTGGGGGTCGGGAGGGTGGCCAAGCTCCTGAAGGGGCAGGAAACCCACCATGAGGAACATCCCCCCTTGTCTGAGATGAGGGCACTGATCTTCATGCTGTGTGTGGGAGAAATCCTGTCCTAGGAAGAGACCGGGGAAACTTGTTGCTGTTTTAATAACTGAAATTGTTTGTCTCCTTATTAACACATTTGCATGTGTGAGTCCCCCAGCCCTTTCCTTCTTCCTAAAGAGCCACTCATGATGGCCAGTTTCTGACTGTTTGGGCTATTTTCAGTCCTCCTTCTTTTCGATTTCCAAGTTCCACTTGATGGACTCATTTTGAGCTGTCTGGTGGCAGGTTCTCAAAAGGCATTTGGACATATGACTTGGCAGTGCTGGGTTAGTGGCTGGATTCGGTGGTCTCAGAGGGCTTTTCCAACCCCAGTGACCCTGTGGTTCTGTGATTCTCTTCCTAGCTGTGGAGCAGAGTGGTGCCTGTGGCATGAGCAGAAGGAACTGGGGCCAGATCCTTGCTGGGTCTGGGATTTGTCTGTACAGAGAACCAGTAACACAGGAAGGGAGATGGATGAAGTTGCTCTACCAAAATGAGGGTGCCTGGAGGCTGTGCTCAGCTTTCCGCTTTAGCAACAGGTAGCAGCTCTGTTCCCTGAGACTGTGAGACATTTGGGGGCCTTTGGGGTCACCTTCTGTCCTCCCCTGTGGCTGTGTACCCTCATAGCCTTGTCTGGCCACACTGCTTCCCTTACCAAACCAGCTCTTGCTTGCATGGTCTCCAGAGGATGCTCTGGCAGCAGGGTCTGCCCTGTTTGCCCCATCTACCCCGTGCCCACTGCAGGTGTTGTGCTTGGCCCCTTGGGGCTGTCCCCACACCTTCCCAGAGACCTCAGGGGTAATACCACACTGGAGACAGCAGTGCATCTGAAAGAAGGGAGAACACCCTTCAGCATCATCCCACCCTTTGGACTTGGAAGATGGTTAAAATTTTGGTTATTTTTATTTTCACAAATTCTTTCCCCCCATCCCTGGAGGTGTCCCAGGCCAGGTTGGATGGGGCTTGGAGCACCCTGGATTGGTGGAAGGTGTCCCTGCCCATGGCAGAGTGCGGAACGAGATGAGCTTTAAGGTCCTCCCAACCCAAACCCATCTGAAATGCTAAAATTCTGCCATTAAAAGCCCTGACAGTTGAACATGTGGCTTGGAAAGGTCCAACATAGAACCCTCAAATACAACAGAAAAGACTACTGTGAGGTTTTAAATTCTCCGCCTGCCAGAGGTGACAGTAGAAGGAGTCCTGCATGAGAACCCAGTCCTGTGACATTTCTAGCTGGAATCAGACATGGATGAATGACCCTTTCCACTTCCAGACTTGGCTCTTCCATTCCCATGTTCACCTTTTTTAGTGTTCTGCCTTTGTACATGGACTCTGGTGTAGCAGTTGAGTAAGCACAGAGAATTTCTTAGTAAGATACTGTAGGAAATTATTGATTTCCTTTACAGAAGAGTTCAGCTTTTTTCAGTGAGCTACTGGGTCATTTGGAAAATAAAGTTCTGAGCAAATGACAGGTCATAAGGACTGATGAGGATCGTGAAGCCATAAAGCACAGCAGCTCCTGTTCACAGGCAACTGAAGGTGAGAAAAATTTCTCATATTCCTCACAGTTATTAAAATATCAAGTACCATTCCCCGCCAATTATGTAACCCCTGTGCCACAAGGGCAAATTATTTTAATTATAGGATTGTTACATGTTCAGAAACCAAATTTTTTTTTTAAATAAAGTAAGCTGAAATTCAGGCATTATAGACAGAGAAAAAAAGGTTAATTGCTCTGAGCTAGAGACTTGTGCTGGGGGAGGTGGGATGCTCAGAGAAATTCCAGCAGGTCTGGCAAGAAGCCCTAAATTCCAGTTAAAAACAAGTTAGGCTGGATCACCACTGACTTCGTACAGTTACAGCATATTAGTGAGAGAAAAGGGTCATTAGTGGCTCTACTGCAAGGGATGGGAGCAAAGAAGGGAAAAGAGCATTTCTCCTGCTAGAACAGGAATGAGAAAAGTCACCTGAGAGCAGGTGGTGCCAAGGTCATGGTGCCCCAGCCCCAAAGCTGATGTGCCTTTGCTACACAGGGCAAACAAGAATTGTATGGAAATGTAATCAGGATATGCTGAAGGAAGCTAAAAGAGTATTGCAGATACATGAAAATCTTCCTCCTTCAGAGAATGAATCACAGTTTAACCAGGGGAGAGGATTAAACTACTGCCTTCTGGACCAGTAACATGTTTCAAAGGGCACACAAGCCACCAAGGCCTCCAGTGAGTCTTTGTCTCCCTTTTATTAAATACTTCATCACTCTAGAAAATACCTCAGTGCTTGTTACAGCTGAAGGTAGCTTTAAAATGTGATAATATAATGCACCACAATGACATATCCATTTTATATCTCTCCGTTCAGGCTGCAGAACAAGGACACTCATAACTGACGTGTTTGGGTGTCTGAGAACAGCTACTCACTCCCAATCCCATTCGGCTGATTCCTCCATGAGTCCCTTCAGAAGGAAGTTTCACATGGCATTCATTATTCAAGGAGTGTTTTTTCCCTTTCCAGGTAAATGATTTGCAAATATTGTTCACTATTTGTTAGAAAAGTGTTTCCATGCACAAGAAAAAGGTGGGCTGTTGTCTGATCACAGACTGGTCTGGGTGGAAGGTGACCTTTAAGGTCATCTCATTCCACACCCTGCCATGGGCAGGGACATCTTTCACCACATCAGGCTGCTCCAAGTTGTCTCCAGTCTGGCTTTGGACACTTCTACTCCCATTTCAGCTGAAGGGGTTGAGCCGTGCAAACACCACACTGCAGGAGGTGGACAAGCCGCAGTCCCAAAGTTTTGAGCCCAGCTGGGGGAGGCTGGAGCTGTTCAGGTCACAGCAGAAACCGTCGTGCATCTCCACAGCTGAGACCCTGGCTGGTGGAACAACCCTGCCCCTGCTCAGGGCTGCCCCCTGCATCTCCTCACCTCCTCAGCTCCAGGCTTCAGCCAGGACCTCACTGCCGCACCATCAGTGCATGAGTGGCAAGCGGGGCATCAGCTGTGTCCTTCGGGGAGTGCTCCTGACTGATGGCCCCGCCGCTCACAGTCCTGACAAACACTTGAGCACTCAGAGACAAACTAAAACCAAGGCCCAGGAAAGCAGGCCAGGCCTTCAGGAGGAGCAGCTGCCATGAACTGCTCTCCAGGGACACATCTGTGGAGTGCTTGTGGGATTCACACCTGGATTCAGAGATGCCTGTACTCATACACATACACACAGACACACAAACACATCTATTTCCTGCAATTCCACAATAATTCCATAATTCCCAATGAACTAGGGAATAGTTCTGTTTAGAGAAAACACTGTATTTCAGTGCAGAGCTTTGGATTATTTAATCAAAACCAGAAACCTTACTTTGTGAGCACTTCCAACTCCTAAATTCAGAGATTGGAGACACCCACTGGAGCTGCCCCTAGCCCCAAAGGGCTGGAGTTTGAAGCGCTTTTATTTTCAGACACAAGTAGGATTTTTTTTTGCAAACTGTCACCCTTCCATGGAAAGCATCTCCCCCCTTAGATGACAGAGCTGTCCCAGCCCCACCACCTGTCCTGGCCCTGGGGTCTGGGTGTGAGAAGAGGCTGCCTTAGGCCAGGACACAGCACTTTCCTCTCCAGGTACTTGGAATATTTTTGGGACTAGATCCACTGTTTTACCAACACCAAAACGCTCTGTCATCCAATGGCCATTTTACTCCAAGCAGGAATTTGTCCTCACAAATGAGCACGAGAAATCTTCTTGTAGTGGGGAAAATACATCCTGATCAACAGAAAGAACCTAACCACTATGATCTGTGGCAGGAGTCAGGTGGCCAAGTGCAGCCTCACCCAAAGGCTGGACCTTTCCAACACACAGCACGCCCTTGGAAGGAAATCTTTGTTGAAAGCTCACCTTCCAGAGGGAAGGGCACTGGATGCCTGGCACGTGCCCAGGCAGCACTGTGGTTCTCCCCTCTGTGCTGTAAGCTCTCTTTTATCTCACCCCCCTTCCAAGGGAGCTCAGAAAAAGCCCGGAGCTGAGCTGGAGCAGCTGGGAGAAGGATGGTGTTGCTACGTTCTATATTATCAGAGTGATCGCCATGGAAACGGGAGGACGGGACTGACCTTGTTAGTTTGCCACCGATCCTGCCAGGGCTCAGCCTCGCAGCTCCTGCTAAGCTCCTCTGGGACTGGAGATGCACATCTGAAGTTAATAAATCAAGGGAGTAAAAGCCATCGAATTTGGGAAATGCAAAATGTAGGATCTGTTAATCGGCACGTCGGATGTGATGCTGGGAAGGAACAGCTATTTTTGTGCAAATGGTGCACTGAGACATAAAAGAAGTTTCATATTATGTTCACTGTTAATTATACAATTCCCTGGGCTTTCCAGTCCCTTTTTATAATACAGGTCTCCAAACAGGAAGATGCCAATCCCTCCTTCCAAACCTCCCTCCCGTTCTCATGCCCTGGGCAGTGCCTGGGGCAGGGGTTTCCATTTGTGATCCCCCTTTTGGAGCAACCTGGGACAGTGGAAGGTATCCCTGCCCATGGGAGGGGGATGGAATGAGGTGGCCTTGAAGTACCCACCCAACCCAAGCAATTCTGGAATTCCATGATTCTATGAGTTTATGATTCTGTGATACTGAGCAAAGATTTAACTAGAAAATACAGTTAGAGCACCATAGGAATAATTGATGCATGGAGTGATCCACCAGTGGAATGTGGGAAGGGCAGCAGTGGAAGGACCTGCCTGCTGGCAGCACTCAGGCTGGCACATCCACACCATCCGCAGATAATCCAGCCCTGTGGGCTCTGTTTGCTCACAGATATTCCCTGCAGGGACCCAGAGCTCAACTGCATTGATTCCTCTCCAGGAACATGGTGTTTCCCCGTGGGATCTCAACTCCATCAGTAACCAGTGTAATTCTAAATTCCCTTGAAGAGCGGTAGGGTGGGTGATAACTGCTATCTGAATAAGTCACTTGCTCTGGAGGACTTGACTCCAAATACCTTGTCTTGTTATTTTAGATCCACACACATGGTAGGAAATGTATGAAAATATTGACAAATGTTTACATGGGCTTAATTTGTTTACATTGGAAAGGTAGTACTGCCATATTTACATTTCATTTCTCTGGTACATTTTTTGGAGTTCTGTAGCTGTTTGCATTATTTGAGTTAGTTTACAGGGATTTTCAAAGGACAGAAGACTTTTGCATTCCTTTCATAGAGTCCAATCATAGAATGATCTTTTTCCACCCCCTGCCATGGGCAGGGACACCTTCCACTAGCCCAGGTGGCTCAAAGCCCTATCCAACCTTGTCTTTTTTGCCATACCTTCATTTTCATAACAGTTTTTCTTCTCACTGATGTCACAAACCCAAAACACCCCCCAGAGAAAACTTTCAGGATGGGCTGAAATAAATTCAGCTGCTGCTTGAGAGGTTAAGGCAGAGAACCTCAGGAGGTCGGCCTGGAGTGTCACCACACTAAGCTCTGGTCAAGGGCTATTAACATGGCACAGAAAGCTGACCTGCCTTCCCCTTTGGGGAGCTTTGGTGTCTGAGCAGGTGCCTTTTTTTCCCCATTTTATTCATGAAATTTGCTTTGAAACTCCAGTTTTCTGAGTTCTCATGGGATCTCTGGCACCTCTTGATTCCTGTTGGGCAGAAGCAGCCTGAGAGGAGCTTTATTCTCACCTCACCCCGAGCCCATGGAGAGGGGAGCTGGCGGATTCCCTGCGCTCCAGGCGCCTCCAGCTGCAGCAGCAGCAGCTCAGGGCAGTGGCAGTCGGGGCAGCAGACAGAGCTGCCGCTGGCACGTGAAGCCCTGGCAGTGGGGAAGACCACAAGGGAATAACCATTGTCCCTGCTGCCTATGGAAGGACGTATTTGGTAAAACAACAGTTTGTCTTATTCTTGCTGAGGCAGGAAGGTGGGCCTGGGACATGCGTTCAATTTTGCCTCTAATGTAACACAGGTCAAAAATATGAACTTGGCAAAGCATTAGAGAATTTGGTTAAATTTTGCTAAGTGGTGTGAGGTGCAATCTTCTCCAGAAGACAGAGCAACTTATTTCTGTTAAAAAAAAAAAAAATAATTTTGAAACATTTGCATTTTAAATTTGTCAAAATGAAATACTGAAGAGCTTTAATAAGAAATGAGAGCTTCTGCACTGATAAAAGAAAGCTCAGGTAGATTCTTTCTAGTTTTATTACTATTGCTTTTATTATTTTCAGTAAGATACAAAGTAATGAAACAAAGAAAAATTATTTGCTTAATCTTGATGGAACTTTCTTTAAACTGGAGTTGCCTCATGAACCCATAACTTTGAGAGTGCAATAAAGATGTCTTTTCCATAAAATGTTGTAGAATCACAGAGTCATTTAGATTGAGAAAACCCAAATTTTGGCATAAAGCCCAAGCCAGTTCCTGCACAAAGCCTTCATCTTCTGGTTTGGGGTTGGAAGAAGAAGCCCTGGCAGCCGGACGTCTTTGGGAGACTGTTCATGGCCGTGGAGATATGTGTGCAAGAGAAAGCTGGGAAAATTTTCCTATTGATCAGATTTGCTCTGTATAGGAGGAATAAGGGCAAATCTATTCATCTGCCCAGAAGTCTCAGCCTGTCTGTGGGAAGAAGGAATAACCATGTTTGAAAAGGTCAGTGTGAGAGTGTAAATCCAGAATGCCAAAGAGACGAACATGCCGGGTGCTCTGACAAGGGAAAGTTGAGCACACACAGGTGAGTCGCCAAACAGGATTGGATGGGTCATTTAGCTGGAATAACTTGATTTGCCAGAGCACAAACAGCAGCCTGGCCGAGGAGGGGGCTGTGAGCCAGGCAGCCCGAGGGGCACCAGAGAAAGGGTCAGGTTTTGGTCCCTGCTCCCTCAGCCACATGTGCTGTCCCTGCCTGGGGGACCTCCTGGGGTCCCTGGTGCCAGCCGAGTCCCAGCACCTCCAGGCCACCCCACATCAGACAATTCCATCTCTGGAAGTGTTCAAGGCCAGGTTGGAGGGGACTTGGAGTAACCTGGTCTCGTGCAAGGTGTCCCTGCCCATGCAGGGGGTGGAATGAGATGGGCTTTAAGGTCCTTTCCATCCCAAACCAGCCTGGGATTCCATGATTCCATGACGTAGGGCCCCTCGGTCTCCCCAGCCAGGCTCTGATGGCCCTGGTGCCCTCACCCCTCACACACCCAGTGAGATGGTGCTGCTGCAAGCTGCAGGAGTGGGATAGTGTGGTGGTTTAGTTTTCCTGGGTTTGGTTTAGGCCTTCCTTGGTAGCAAGGTTGTAACTAAGGAAGTATTCCACAC